>VMBQ01005295.1:38117-68916 GCA_007657795.1 Dreissena rostriformis
TTTTTCAACGGACCGGAACCACTTTTGAACTCAACCAACATATCATTAAGACAAACATTTTGACAAAGTACCATGAAGATTGGGCATGAAATGTTACTTCTACAGTGTTTACAATGTTTTTCTTTTTTTGACCTAGTGACCTAGTTTTTGACCCAGCATGACCCAGTTTCGAACTCGATCGAGGTATCATTGGGACAAATCTTCTGACCAAGTTTCATGAAGATCGGACAAGAAATGTGGCCTCTAGAGTGTTTACAAGGTTTCTCTATAGCCAAATAAGGAAAACTGCCCCGCCCACTGGCGGCCATGTTTTTCAACGGACCGGAACCACTTTTGAACTCAACCAGCATATTATTAAGACAAACAGTTTGACAAAGTAACATGAAGATTCGGCATGAAATGTGACTTCTACAGTGTTTACAAGGTTTTTCTGTTTTTTTTGACCTAGTGACCTAGTTTTTGACCCAGCATAACCCAGTTTCGAACTCGATCGAGGTATCGTTGGGACAAATCGTCTGACCAAGTTTCATGAAGATCGGACAAGAAATGTGGCATCTAGAGTGTTTACAAGGGACGTGATGGCATGAGGACGTGGTTGAATTGGGACGTGGTGGCAGGTGGACGTTGTGACGTGTGGACGTGGTGGCACGCGGACGTGGTGGAATGTGGACGGGGTGGCATATATAATTATTATTACATCTGTATAAATATCTGTACATATGAAGTAATTCTGTTATAATTATATATATCACAACATTTTCCCTCTATTGCGTTTTAAAAAGCACTGTGCAAAAGTGTTCATAAGATAATAAACCGGACAGAATGATCTAAAAATAATGACAAAAAAAGATAGTTTTGTGTTTCTAAAAACTTTTTAAATTTTAATTTGACTATGTTCACTTTTTACACATTCTGATCAGTTTTAATTGGCTGAAAGGGTAAATGTATGTTGATTTGTATACAATTCCGAGCCTAAAAATATCAACGCAAATGTGTCTTGTTCAACGAATATGCTGATAAAGTATACCTCACATAAGTATGTTTCTTCTTTGCGTATATAAACTACACAGGTCCGTTGATTTGAATAGTGCCCGGTAAAGATGCGCGCGCTATTGTATAGCGCCCGCTGACTAGATGCGCGCTTATCTAATAGTGCCCGCTAGAATGCTGTGCAAGTTTCACAACGCAAATATATTTCGGTTACAGTTTCGTTGAACGAAAACTTAATAATTGTAACGTAACAGCATATGCATATTGTTTATTCTTATAACATAAACATTATGTTATACAATGGTAATTAATGATAAATCTTATATTATAATAATAATAAGGGTTCTATTAAGAAAATATTTGAATGTTAGGAACAATAATAACATAAATGAAGTTTGGAAATTTAATAGCAAATCTTTATGATATATAAGCCATGATTATAGGATTTGATTCTCTTGCAAGTAGAAACATGACAAACCTTACATTCATTGTTTAAGTAGACTAAATCAACAATTTGAAAGGTCAAAGAAAGTATATTTAGATATGTAAATCTGCTTCTTAGAGACGTATATTTAACAAGGTATCCAGTTGATAGGTTGGTCAACAGTATAGATACGGGAATTCTAAGCTTATTAGATTATTTCATACATCCATTGAACTTTGCCAGATGAAAAGGATTATAGTGATACATTATTATCATCAGACATACAAAGTACTGCACCGGGAAACTTAATCTTATTAAATTATTTTTCACATCCACTGAACTAAACGATTTTCTATCACCACAAATAGTCAAATCAGATGTCTGGAAGGATTATTCGATAAATATGTAAATACATGAATGGTTTGGTTACTTTATTCATGGGGAGTGTCCTGTAGAACAGTAATTTAGCAATCAACCAATCGACAAATTCAATTAACAAATAGCAAGGGAATTCTACGACCAAACCAATTAGAAATCAACAGGTAGTCAGTAAAATGCTTTGACCAATCAAATATGTTATAAGGAATAGTATTATTTTATGTTTATGTGTACTTTGGGGAGAGAGACAAGTCCACCTTTAGCCAGCGACTAGAGAAGTCGATCTTTATTCTGAAACTCCCTTGTCGAGCTAAAGTAATACAAAGCCGTTAGCTTTAACGCGTTAAAGTATTAACTTTATGGTCAATATCGTTGTTACATTGTGACGGTAGTAATGCATCCTGTTTATATTGTTAATTTCTAAGTTGTTAGTCATGAAATTGATAAAAGTGTAATGAACATGCTAACCTTGCACAATGGAGACACGTGTTGATCGTTTCTGTAATGCATTACGCAACCGTATAGATCTGATAAACTGTGTTGTTATCATGGTATTATTGGATCCGTGGTATGTCACTTAATGCTTCTGAATAAATAAAGTTGATTGATACTGATTCAGATTTTACTTAATTGTTATCGAATCCGCTTGCGGAAAGCTCGTAACTTTGTTATTCATCATGCAATTTTAAAATAACGTACCGAATTGGACCACTATGAATAGACGACGTTTACCATTACACGCCCGTACCTGCCTGAAAGGTAAATGACAAACTTATAGGTTACACGTCAACTTTGGCCATAAAACAGTTTGTCCAGGTTCTAATCATGCATCATGCAATTTCATAATAACTTACCACAAATGACAACCATGAAGCGTCTCATTACCTAAATAGCGAGGGTAACAAGTCCATGTCAAATGTTGCCATAAAAAAAAGCTTTTACAGACTGTTTCTTTGTCATCCGGCATTCGAGTCTAAAATAACCGCAAACGATCAGCATTAAAAGACGATGAATTGAGTGTAATACCCGTCTTATTATTCCAAAGGTCCAGTTCATTTTTGTTGAACAAAACTTGAAAACAAGTGAAAACATGTTTGTATGGGAGGTATTTAATGGTGTGAAGTCGATGATTAATTGATGATGTCTTATATTTCGTGTGAAGTTTACTAGTGAGTATGTTATGATAAACATATTGTGGGTGCATTAACTTGCATATTTCATAAAATTATATGTATTTGTCTATTTTCAAAAATTTGAGATTCTTTAACATCCATATATTGATTATACGTTTTTATTTGTTTAAATAGTTCATTTAACATGCTAACTGACCTGTTAAGTTCGCCGTGGCGTAGTGGATATGGTGTCCGCCGAGCGATCGGGAGGTCACGGGTTCGAGCCCCACTGCGAGCGTTCCTTTGATCTCCCCCAAAGACACCAAGTACTGGTTCTAGTCCCAGGAAACGGACTCGAGAGCGTGTATATAAGCCTACGGCTTTCGATGCAATCGAGCTAACTTAAATAGGTTTAAACTAACTGACCTGGATTATTGAATAGATATTAATATTGTTCAATATTTAATATCAAATATTAATCGATATCAATATTTATATTAATATTAATACTGACTTTGCCATTTTCACTTCTTGTACTTCCTAAAAGCATTAACCCTTTCTTGTTTTTCTTAAAATGTGAACGCAGATGTGCCGGTTTCGGTTCTGTTTGTTGGGGCTGTAGGTTTTTTTCTTCGTCTTCTTCTAGATCAGTGTGGGTTTGAGTCGCAGGCTTCTAAACAGTGTCAATAAGTTCTCCCAATTGTCAGAATGAAATTGAATGTTGCTGTCAATGGCTTCAAACTCTTCTGCAGACATGGCATTATAAATTTCAAGATCTTTCTTTACATTCCGTAACATGTCGCTCAATTCTGAGAGAGACATGTTGTCGAATAGCTCAAAGATGGTAAGGTTGTCACTGTCATCAAATCTAATACCAGACTTTTTGAGACAAACAAACAGAGAGTTTTTCTTTTGATCTCATTAACTGACGAGTGAAACCATTGAACAGCATAAAGCAAAGACACGCACTTAGATAACTCAAATAAACTCATGTTATCTTTGTCAATCTTCGATAACACTGAACGGTGTAGACTTTTTCTGTAAAACTGCTTCAAATTCTGGATGATACTATAGTCTTTAGGTTGAAGCTTGGATGTTGTGTTCGCTGGTAAGAACACAATGTTGACGAAGGTATGTTGAAGGTCTGGTGGATGTGATTACGCGTTATCAAGGAGGAGAAAGGCATTTCTGCTGGCCCGACACATTCGTTGATTAAAATGATGAACCCACTCTGTAAAGAGATCTCTTGTCATCCACGCCTTTTTGATGTGACGCCAATCACTGGGAACAACCTGTTTCGACCAAGTTGCCTAAGAACATAACCCGCATGTATGGTTGGAAGTCGGTCCACCAAGGAGTACACAGTCACCTGACTCACTCACACTGTTACTTTTCCCCCACACACTGACGCGAAGTTAATGTTATGTCTCTCGAGAAAACGGCCAAGCCACCCATTGGATGCCTAAAATTCAGCTAACCTTAGTTCTGAAGCATAGAACAAGGCTTTTTCTTGAAGCTTGGGACCGGAGAGTGGTATACCGTGTCCCCTGGCTGTCTTAAACCACTCCCACGTGAGATTGTTTATGTTGTAAACCGGGGATCTGGTACACAGCCTGTTTTCTATCATTGCCTTGATTATGTTCATAACCGTCTAAAAAGTCAGCTGTTCTTTTCAGAATGACTTCAACCTATTAAGGAAAAATAAGAACATTTAGAATGGGTTATGAAATTAAAAGTAAGCATTGCAGACGACTCTTCCAATCTGATAGAGAAAAACATTAAAATAGCTTAAACAGGAGAGTTTCTCATAACGAGCAATTTCTATTGTTAGCGCAAATTGTTTGAAAATGATAAATACTTACTGAATAATTATTATATAGTTATAGGATAATATTTATTTATTTACACATACACAATTGCAGTATTTTAAACACATTAGTTAATGCCAGAAATAAAAACATATAAGTGATAAATGTGTTGAGAATTGGAATAAATAAGGATGATGGATTTGTCGGTACAATTACTAGAATATCAAACAGCAACAGCTACTTATCACTGAGTCACAATCGTGCTGTGGGAAGTAGCATGGTTTCAATAATAAATTGTTGAACACGTGGAAATATTCAGCATTTTCTTGTTCGCTAAAGAGATGCTTTACCGAGGGCAGAGAGTATCGAGATCTACATGTGTAATTCTGGATGTGCTGTTTGTTAATGTAGATCGTATTGCGTTATAAAATGAACACATGCAAAAGAAGTGGTAATTATATTTTTCTTATTGTATAAAAAGTATTGCTAAATAACGGTACTGTACTTAAGAGTATGACAATGCGATATTACGTACGGTGGTTCATATTAAGTTGCAGTGCGTGAATTATACGTCCGTATGTATGTTCTAGTTTGAGTATACATATTTTCGGCGTAGCTGTTTAACCCAGCTTTTCGCCTTATATGACTTTGCTCAACAATCTATAAAATATTGGAGAATTTTCCGCCACTAAACCCGAATGAATACATCCGAATTGTTCATTGGCTGATTTGTGAGAAATCCCCCAGAACATTGGCCACATTACTACGTCTTTGTACAGCGTATAGAATATAACACTGTTCAGTGATGAGACATCCGGGCTACTCTCTGCATGTTCATACGACACATAGACACAAAGTTTGACCATTTGACAGTTACGTATTAAATCCCATCTCGCAGAATTTCAGGGTCAGTTCTCGGTCAGTAAATCGTTAGAGGAAGACAGAGTGGACTTTCGATAAAAACACCCTTATTCCGATAACTCAGTATGCCCTGAAGATATAAAATAACACGCATTTTAGTGAAAGAAATGGACTGTGAGAAAAAAGTACCGAAGTAGAATAGTACCACGATAATGGGGGAATCGTTTACTGTGCTCCAGCTAGGTTTTAAAAAGGTCATGGAGGATACTTTGCCAAAGGGGCACTTTTGAGCGCTCAATTTTATTCTCAAAAAGCGAGCGGTCGTATCATCCGGGACGTTCCCTGTTGCATATTATAATTTAATATTTGTTATATAAAAGTATTTCCTTTATTATTAAACATTGTGAATAAAATGTCTACAGTAAGGAATAAATCAATAACAGCGTAACAAGATATTAATGAATTGTAATATGTAAAAGTAATTGTGCTTTATATGGAATTTAATAATAATTATAAAAAATACGACGACGACAAAATAAAAGGGCATGGGGCGGCCTCGGAACGGCAGGGCGCGGATTCGGAACATTAAGGCCTAGCTGGAGCACTGTTTTATTTATCATTGTGTGAACTTGGCGGTCAGCTTGTCTGGAAATCTTTCCTGTCAGCCAGAATAGGCTACCGAAATTTTCCAGTGTGCTATTAATAACACAGTCTGACTTCACTTTTCTATCGAAAAGTATCGTGGTAAGATGTTCTATTTACAAGACACAATGAGATTGTCAAAGACTCAGGTCATGCGAAAATGGGTCTTATGCCATATGAGACAAAACTAGCTCAGGCCGGGCAATTGCGCAGACTGTTCTTGAGCTACGCTGGTCGCCTACGCCACAAGACACATGTTAGCATGACGCGGCAATAAAAGTGTGGCTTGAATATGTGGAAAGAAAACTGCGTCATACTCAAATGTTAACATAACGTATATTTCGATGATGAAAAAATATATTCATAATAAACCATGTGAGGTCACATATGATGTGATAGCACGTAGTATAGTTTTTGTCTACGAACGCTATTGGTGTTTGAATATACGTTCACTTCATAACAAACATTTCGTGCAGTGGGTATGCAACTAACAAGGGAAAACATTAACAACAACAACAAATAAACCTTTGTTTTTAGTTTAATTATTAATAAACGAAAATTGTCCTTTATTGTAAAATCAGGATATACGCCGAATATCTTTTTTTAAGATGGATTTTTGTTTTAATTTGGTATTCAGTATAACCCCGCCCCCCGTCCCCCGCCCCATTGCACAACGAAGTTAGTACGAACGGACACATGCATTGAAGTTTTTTTCAACAACCGGACAATTAGTCTGGAGTACATTTTGTACTTACAATTGAGCGTATCATGCCAAAGTATATCATTCGTGGATATTTCCGATCGTGATTTGTTCTTAGACGCGAACTTTAATGTTATGAATGTTATAATTGCAGGTATATCTTTTGAAACCATCTACGCATTTAAATGAAGTACACATTTTTCATTCAAATTTATTATTTAAGTAACAAAATACCAGTTCCCTTTTCGGCTGAATAAGGGTTAATGAACTGGTTCCTTTTTCCTTATGCAGCCACAAAAAAAGAACTGGAGTGTAACTAAAAACAAATAAGTTGAAATTGCTATAATGCTTTTTTTAATCATAAATACGTGTAAGATGACTTAATAGGTTTTATGTTTGACTGATTTGAAGTTAATATTCAAACCAGAAATCCTATTCAATCGCTTAGAAGAAAAATCGCACGAATCGCAACTCGTAAAATAAGTCACTTGGCATACAATTTAAATTGTCATTTAGACTAACAAAATATATGAATAGGTTATTATGAGGTAACGTAGTTACAAAGCAATTCAGCGTGTTTTGTTCATATATTTTCTCTAAGTCCCAAAACGCGTTTTCTCGGTCGTTCATGCAAACGGTACATCCGGCGTTCTTCAATATTGGCACACGATCAGGGCCGTGGGGATTTTCAAACGGCACTGGTCTTGATGGTAACCAATCCTTCGCCGAAGTTAGCGCAGCTGTTTCGTTCTGTATACGTACCGACAGCCATTATTTCGGACAGCGTTGACGTCATTGCGACGTCGCTGACGTAACCATAACGACGAAACTGCACCGGAGGCAGCGGCACGTGTTCCTCAAGTAGACTGGAACATTTTTTTAATTAAAAACCTAAGCGTATACGCACTGTATTTTTTCATAGATTGTTTAAGTCTCCAAACGCATTTCTCACTTTTCTGGCCAACTGTACATGCGGCGGCCGTCAACCTTGTTCCACGATTATATTCCCTGGGGACCTAAAACACGACCGTTGTCTCCATGTAAACCAGTTTTACGCCAAAGTTAATGCCACTGTACGGAATACCGTAAGGGCCATCGTGGTTACACATTAAAATCCAGAGGGCTACAATGCGATAGTGCGATAGTACAATGGCGACAATGAGATAGTACGATGGCGACAATTCGATAGTACGATGGCGACAATGCGATAATACGATGAAGACAGTACGATAACGCGATAGTACGATGGCGACAATGCGATGATACGATGGCGACAGTNATAAATGTGTTGAAATAAATATTTTTAATATCTTACCTTTATACATAATGCTTTTCATTGATATATAGTGCACTTTGTTTCATTTTACTTAATTGTTTAATCCGGAAAATGCCAGTTTCTCATTCGGTTTGAATAAAGAATAAGGAACTGGTTCATGTTTGCCTTATTCAGCCGCGAAAAAAGGAACTAATTTGTAATAACATAAAACTAATTAGAAATGTAATTCAATATTTTTAAAGCAATAAATATATACATGTATACAATGATTTCATCAATATGTGGTACACTTTGGTTCATTTTCATTTACTTTTTAAGTTGCAAAATGCCAGTTCCTTATTCGGCTTGAATAAGGAAGAAGGAACTGGTTCATGTTTCCTTATTCTGCCGCGCACTAGGAACTGAAGTACAATTACAGACAAATAATAACAAATGACGCGAAGTTAGTTTTCGTAGAAGAAAATGTCAGTTTGTTTTGAACAAGAAATCCTAGTCAAACGCGAAGAAGAAACATGAACGACATTTATCGTAATACATTAATTGTATGTATTCTATTTGCTTGACATACACTTTATTTGTCAATAAGATGGGTGTTTTTTCATCAATATGGTACCATTAGATAATTTAGTTACAAAGCAACAGTTGCTAATTTGGTTTCAAAACGGAATAGGGAACTGATTCTTTATTCATAAATTAATTCATGAATTAAACTACGTTTGGTTTTGTTTTGATTAACTTAAGAACTGTTAGTATTATTTATCTTTAAAAGATTTTATCAAATTTTTAGCTTAAATAAGGAAAAGGAAATGACTTACTCCCCATAAAAAGTGGGGGATTTCCCAACAGTTAACACCTTTACACTATACTACACAAAATAAATTGTAAAGCAGATTTTCACTAAATCACTGTTGAAGAGGAAACGGAACGTTTTTTTTTCTGCTCAGTTCGCATGTTTTTAACAAATGTGGAAATTCCATTTATTGACTCGGGCCTATTGGCGTTTCTCAACATGTCCTTGGACATTAACAAAGTTAATAAATGGTCAAAACAGTTGCATCAAGCAATAGGGCTATTTGAAAATTAGCTCTGGAAACTGACATTTCGTTTACTTTCTGAAAATCAGCGATGAAGCCTTACGACAATACAAAGAAGAATGAAGGTAACATCGTCTGAAACAGTAACAAAAACTTATAGAAAAAACATATTTAGTATTAAACTAATTATATACACAATATTTGAGTCACTAAACATGTCAACACTAATTTGCTCCGTTCGGTAGTGAATTAAGTAATTACACATATTAACATACTTTCGACCGTCGCCTCTAGGCATGTAATAATTGCTTTCTTTATTTCATTTTTGGTGCGTTTAGATTTGTATGTCAATAGTTCTCATATGTTTTATAGCAAATGCATCGATTTGCATCTCAACAGTTTCAATTGTACGAGCCGGTGGGCGAGGTAAATTATTCTTTTCAAAGTGATTTGTATCTGGGTCTCCATTGTCATCGTGGTATTGTTGACAAATTCGTGTGTCAAGTGTTTAGGTACAAACAGCCTGAGGGTGGGTCATTCGTCTACATTGGAGATTTAGTACAGTAACGATAACCAGAAGGAACTTATCCTCCTCAGTTTTGCATGGTTTTCTTAAACGTTATCTTTTCCGAATCTCTAACATTTGTGCATCTTTTTTTTTGTTCTGTCTCCATGTCATATTCTTCCATTTTATTGTTTGGAATTGTTTGAACGACCGGGACGCTTGTAACGTTTTATTTTTGCCAATTATCTGTGTGTGATTCATATGTGTAAAGTCAATCACATTTATTTCCGTAACCTGTACCTGGTGACCGATTTTTAAAGTGATCGTATTATGATAATAACTATTATCTAACTCTATTTCTTCGTAATCAAACTTAATATTCTTGACTCTATCGCTTGAGGCTATATGGAGAAAATCAGCAATGTCAATGTTTTTACATGAAATATATTAAATCTTACACTTGAACCTGCTATACGGAGCGTCCATAGTTGAACCTTTTTGTTGTGGTTTCTGTTCTGTCCGAATAATGAACTCTGCATTTTGCAAGGAGTGGTCTTATTTATTTAGACTGGGGAATATGCTATGGCATTTTTTCTAAAAAATAAATCAACTTGGTTTGCATATTTCCAACATTTTCGAATATTAGAAAAAAAACTAATAACAAAGCCTACTATATTCAACCGTCTATGTATAAATATGTTCGTTACAATAAAACAATATATATAACGGAAGTGATGAAATTGTGTCTTATCGTAAAAGAATCACTTAAAGAACGATCGTTGATTGTGAACGAGATAGTTACTATTTTCATCCTCTGATTGTTTGGTAATGTTTCTTTCACGCGGTTTACTTATTTAAACATTACTTAGTGGGTGTAATGTATTTTATTTAATTGTTTGAATTATGTCTTGTTTCTCTCAAGTTTACATGCTGAACTGTATTTTATGTGTTGTTTCTCTCAAGTTTACATGCTGAACTGTATTGTATGTGTTGTTTCTCTCAAGTTTACATGCCGAACTGTATTTTATGTGTTGTTTCTCTCAAGTTTACATGCTGAACTGTATTATGTGTTGTTTCTATCAAGTTCACATGCTGAACTGTATTTTATGTGTTGTTTCTCTCAAGTTTACATGCTGAACTGTATTTTATGTGTTGTTTCTCTCAAGTTCACATGCTGAACTGTATTTTATGTGTTGTTTCTCTCAAGTTTACATGCTGAACTGTATGTGTTGTTTCTCTCAAGTTTACATGCTCAACTGTATTTTATGTGTTGTTTCTCTCAAGTTTACATGCTCAACTGTATTTTATGTGTTGTTGACGATGCATATTGTACGAAATAAATTGAAATAAATGTCGGTCAGTCGGTCGGTCGGTCCGAAGTTTGGTCCGTTCGTCTGTCTGTATGTCTGTCCGTTCGTCCGTCCGTTCGTCCGTCCGTTCGTCCGTCCGTTCGCCCGTCCGTCTTCATGTCGAGGTATTGAGAATAACAAACAGTTAACAGTTTTAAATTGACAAATAAGTTTTCTCATTAAAACTTATTTAATCCTTTCATAATCTCTTCCCTATGCCCTGACCATGCCTAAGCACAACCTGGTCCTTCCCTTGCATGGTTTGAATGCTTTGATATGTGTTTGCTCTCATGTTGATATTGAAATGAAAATATTTCGGAATAGTCTTTAAATTAATTTAAATTAAAAAAAATAATGCGTTAAAAGCCAATTATCTATCAATAAAAGGAGAGTTCCGCAGTATTGTAATAGTGTGTTTAATCTCTGTTAGTTAATAGCTCTCTAAATAAGCAACTTTATATTTAAGGTAAATTACATTTGTAATAAAAAAAATGTTTTGGACCATTCGTCTTGCTTTATCAAAAGGCTGTAGTATTGTATAGACACCTATTAATGTGCACGTGAAATTTGTATTCATTCTATTTTATAATGAAATTGCTTAAATATGTTCAAAATGCAAAATAAAATGTGTCGTGATTTTCTATTGCTTATTTGTTGAACACAAGATTTTAAATTCCTAAATATGAAAACTTCGAACATTTTGAAAAGTAAATTAAAGTTAGATGTCATTAACCCATTTATGCCTAGCGTCTAGAAAAAATGCCTTGGCAAACAGCGTAGACCCAGATGAGACGCGTCTCATCATGGTCTGCGCTGTTTGCTTAAAGGAATTTCTGTAAGAAATATTCTAAATATAGAAATAAATATACTAAACATCCCTAATTTTGGAAATAAATTGATCCAATTTTGAAGGATGGGAGAGTCCACTAGGCATAAATGGGTTGAAGTCCCTCATGGCCACACTGCAACGATCCATATCAGCGGCGATCAGTACACAGACGCAGAGGACGTGTTTGTGTATTTGAAAGTTAATGAGGTCCTTCCTCGCCTGAGGCTGCATATGAAACAGTGCAGTATTATTGATAAATCAGCTGAGAAAATTTATAAGAGATAAGGATAAGATTGTGTCAATCTGCAGTTGAATTGGGCTCGTAAACATCAACAAAGTCTTGTACAGCAGGATAATGTAAAACGCGATAACGCGACTGTACAATATCAGATATCGAAAAGGTGGCAACGTTTTATTGTTGTCTATTATCTGTTTGTGATTCATATGTGCAGAGTCATTCACATTAATTTTCCAGGCCTCTGTCTGGTGACTGATTTTGGAAGTGATCAAATTATGTTAATAAATAATATCTAACTCTAATTTTCGTGATCACACTCCGATCGTTTGACGCTATACTGAGATAATCAGCGAAAAGGCGACAAATCAAAGACCTATCAATATCAATGTATATTGATAGGTCTTTGGACAAATCGATGGCGATAACATGATTTTTTCTTCTTATACTAGTTATCATCGTTCGGTCACATAATTGTGTTTTCGTCGTCTATATATCGCGTTATCATCATCGCGTTCTGGCGTTTTCGTTATCGAAAGTATCGTGATTTAACGTAACATTCAATAATTAGCATCGCGTTCTAATGTCGCTTTTAAAATCATTCATGTGACTTTACTACAAATGTTAGCAATATTTGCGCGCGCTTAATTAGTAGAACAAACGGTTAACACTAAAAGCACGAGCATTTTTGTTGTAAACGGTTTTCTTTGTGTTTATGTCACTTGAACAGAACAATGCGGAGAAGGATTCCCGTAGTTCGGATTAGTTATACTTGATTTTAAATTGAATTCAAATGATATGTGTGTGTTTTAATGCAAATAGATTTTTTTATATATATTGACGTAATATATTATGGCTGTTATCAACAATGACATTTTATGAACAAAATCCCTTAGTGCAGTTTTTCTTGTTTATTTCCACTATACATACAAATGCATATGAAAACAACACACATGCTGATTATCCAATTGTCCGGTGTGATTTTTGATAATGTTAATACCGTATTTACATTCCTAATCCCATAGAGTCAAAAGGATTGTTACGCAATCTCAAACCAACACATTGACAATGATTGTATGGCTATGTTACTGTCAAACAAGGATTATTCAATTTGCAGTTTGCACTTATTTACTCTAGTAATTACCTTACTTGACGTCGATGTCTAGTTTGGGGCAGTTCGGACCGCCCCAATTGTCAACGAACTGCAAAACTGTTATACAATCCAGTCGGATAATCCAGACGTAAACTTGGACTCGCACCATTTCAATTTTGTCGATGTGCTACTTTACTATCCGAAAAGGTTGTGCAACTGTCATTGTGGACTAAAGGTAAGACATTAATGATTTTAATTTGCAATTTTCTGGATGAAATTAAAATTAAACCTGTGTCTGATCTTGATAAGAAAAGCCAGATGCAGTTATTACTTTTAAATCTTTTCTTTCATGTTAACGCGCAACTCAGAAAGTTGCAATTATGTTTCTCTGGGTTGCATCCGATCGTCAAAACATTGTCTCGTTTGTTTATATTTGATTTGATTTGTTTTGCTATGATGTTTATTTTTCTTTGCACAAAATCTGTTCATTGTGACCCAAGTTATATTTTTTGAGTTTTTCGTGTGGTTTTGTCATGTTTGCTGCAATTGGTCACTTTCAATTCGAATTTTAGCTCGATATGCATATATGAGTCGTGTTCTGAGAAAACTGGGCATAATGCATGTGCGTAAAGTGTCGTCCCAGATTAGCCTGTGCAGTTCGCACAGGCTAATCATGGACGACACTTTACGCTTTTATGACATTTTTCGTTTAAATGAAATCTCTTTATAGCAAAAATCCAATTTAGGCGGAAAGTGCCGTCCTTGATTAGCCTGTGCGGACATCTGTTGTCGTCCATGTAGTATTAAAGAGCACAATAAAATGGAAACCTTGTCTATGTGTTAGCGTCATTGTTTAGACTGAATAACGCTACAAGGGGACTTTTATTTTGCTTGATTTTCTCTCAAAGCCTTGTTATATCAACGTCGTTTTAATTGATTTAGTGTTGATATCCACGGTCGCAAAAGTCTTGAGCGGTCGTTCATGGTTGTCGTTATTAATCAAACCAAAATCTTTATCACGTTACAAACTCGCCGCTCCTACAAAGTAAAATGGGAATACCATAACTTCATGATCTATCACTTGGCTTCAAGAAATAACAGTTACTGCAATTCACGCTGATTCGTAGTAAATATTATCTTTAATTAATATTTGATTATATGTATAACATAGAATTGCTTTAATTTGACTTGGAACGCCGGGTGTTGACGCGCATAATTTTTAAGCCTTATTATATAAAGGTTGTTTAAATGGACAAAAGTGTAAATGTTATCCATATCTTTTTTTCACGCAGAAACTAGCCGCTCTTACAAAATAAAATGGGACTAGCATATCGGCACGAAATTACCGTATTATATACCACTAGGTGTCACGAAATAAGTGTTACTGCCATTCACACTGATTCGTAGTAAATATTATCTTATATTAACGTTATATTTTATTTATAACATAGAAAGGCTTTAATTTGACTCGGAACTCCGGTTTTTAACGCATATATTGTTGTTTGACTAGATTTGTATGCAAAGTAATTCACGTCAAAGCGTCATTTGAAAAAGAGTCAAATGCACTTCTTGACCTATCAATATTTGTATATGGCAAGTTGTTGTGCATTCAAACTTTTCCGATCAATGGGCGGGTGTTTAAGTCTACAGCGTGGTTTAACAAACCAAATATAAACAAAACATTCAATTTGTAGTAATAGATCTTTGTACAAACACACAGGTAATCTGGACTGATGGCATATTATATCTAAGGCGATTTAATTGCATAACATGATGTAAGATCGTCGGGGTGTCAAAGTATTGTGATTTTCACACAATACACTTAGTCTAGACGTACCAGTACAATAAAAAAGTGACAAGTTGTCAAAACCTTTCTTTTGATGTATTTGACCTACATGCACTTTAAATACATCTGGGTTGTTTTTAGGTGTGTAAAGATGGTAAAAGTACTTTAATATGAAAACAGAATTGGCAGCATTTTAATTTGAATCGATAACGTATTCCGTTCAAGGTAAATCTCCGTTCAAGTCAATGAACGGTTTGCGATTTGAAATTATCACAAAGGAGTTTGTTGCATGTAAGTTTACGGGCATGTCCGGGTAGGTCAAAATAAAAAATTGCGTATGACTGACTACCATAACAAATATCGAAGTTGTATGTCAGGAGGAGAGGTGGGGGTGTTTCCGCTCCCGTTATAACATCTTTACGCTTTACGTCGCCATTATTGCAGAAAGTATGTTGAATTTCGTGACAAAGAATAGAGCACTGCAACAACGAAAACCGCTCTGACCTAACTCTTACCTTACAGATCGTCATATCAGGGCAGCTGGGTTCAGCCTCAACTACATCTGGTTCTCGAGCGCATCTAGCAAACGTCTGATGAAACAAATGAAAGAAACGAGCCGGGAGAAATATGTTCCGTTGCGGAAGAAAAAGATTTCGAGGTACGTGAGTGGGTGCAGGACGAGCTTGTGGCTCAGCGTTTGTTAACCCATTTATGCCTAGTGGACTCTCCCATCCTTCTAAATTGGATCAATTTATTTCCAAAATTAGGGATTTCGAGTATATTTATTTCTATATTTAGAATATTTCTTACAGAAATTCCTTTAAGCAAACAGCGCAGACCCTGATGAGACGCCGCATCATGCGGCGTCTCATCTGGGTCTACGCTGTTTGCCAAGGCTTTTTTTATAGACGCTAGGCATAAATGGGTTAAATACGGGACCGTATATGGAGATATGGCAAAGTGGACTGAAATTATATATGAATGTATATCAGAATCGCTTTGTGAACAGAGGGTCTAATGCATGTGCGTAAAGTGTCGTCCCATATTAGCCTGTGTAGTCCGATCAGGCTAATCAAGGACGACACTTTCCGCTTACAGTGGATTTTCGCCGAAAAGAGTCTTTCTCTAAAAGAAGAATATAATAAAAGCGGAAAGTGTCGTCTCTGATTAGCATGTGCGGACTGCACAGGCTAATCTGGGACGGCACTTTACGCACATGCATTAAATCCATATTTCACAGAGCGAGACTCATATGTAAAAGTATGCTAAATATGTTAACTCTGTAAATAATGAAACTTTAGTTACCAACAGATAAATAATTTTCATAGGCCTTATATTTAGGTCAACTTAAATTCGACAAATGATTTGAGCAAATGCATGTTAAGAAGGCAGTTACCAAAGATTTGATGTAACGGGCAATATAGCAACCGTTTTGTAGATAACCTTCTATCGCAAAGCCATTAACGCAACAAATTATTTCACTTGATGTTTTTCACAGCTTGCGGCACAAAGGAGCGCGCATTTTGCACAGCAAGCACGTGCTGTTGATTGTCGTTGTTCTGAATCTCGTCGATTGTGGCCTCGTCCTCGGCGAATTGATTCTCGACATCCACTACATAAAAGGTTTGTACATGTATTGTTCTGTAAAGTGTGTGTTATGCCGCCGTTCATAACACAAAACCAACGGCTGGGAGAGCAATTAATCCAACTCCGCATTGTTCATATGTTTTCTATTTTAGTCGACGGGTTTCTTACAATAACAACATTAGTACATAACAAAGATAAATAACGACGATTTAATAGCTCTCTTGATGTATTTTGCAAATATCTGCCTGTCAACTCGTGCATGTTTTTGTGTTCTCATTAATCTTCACCGGCGGTGTCACTGCAACGTGAACATTGCACATGCATTATAAAAAAAAACAGTTGTTTTACCCGGCAAAAGGCGCATGGATATGGAATTGGCGTTGTCCGTCGGTCCGTCATTCCGTCCGCCCGTCATTCCGTCCGCCCGCCGTCATTCTGTCCGTCCGCCGTCATTCTGTCCGTCCGTCTGTCACACAAATTTGAAATTGGCGATGTGTTCTTTAAGTCTCAAACTGGTACAGGTATAAAGCATTGATTTTACGGCATTTAACCAAACCTTCATCAATAACACTATCTTAATTCGCAGGTCTTCGCGATGAGACGGAGCAGCAGTCCGAGAAGTTCGTGAAGACAATAGTCAATAGGTACCCCGAAGCCCTGAGAGGCTACTTGACCGACGACCTGGGCGATATCTTCAATCTCGTGTATTCGGCAGACTGCACGTGGCCCCCGCGCGATGACGTAGATTTTCTGCCGCACGAGAATGGGGCAATCATAAAAAATGCCGAAAGTAAAGATGACGATAGTGATTATGAAAGAAGTCATTTTGAGCAAAGTGATGATACTGCTCATGCAAGCGATGTTAATGACGATGATAGTGATGCTAAAGATGATGCCAGTGATGATACTGATGAACAAACCGGTCGCAACGCAACGCGTTTACGGGTAAGTACAAGTGTTTTGTAAACGCCGTATATAACATATACTAGTATTGGTACATATCTTAAGCAATGTGTTTTAAACTAAGGAAAAAAAAAGCGTATCGTGATAAACATGAATTAGTTCAAATCTAATTAAACTAGGTTTTTTTTACTATTTTCTGTATACATTTGTATAAACCTTTTTTCCATCATTCACTATACGTCCACACAACAAACTGTGTAAATTTATGAATTACTCTTTTGCACGAATATAAAATAATGCTCGACAAACTTTAATACCAAAACTGGAAATTGAAAATGGGTATCTAAGTAATGTAAAGTCGTCTCTTTATCACAGAAAAGTGCCGACTACAATGTGGCCCCTGCAGCGAACAGCAACCCCCAAACCATAAAGGAAGCGGCGTACAAGACCCCGCACGCTGCCCCTGAGCCCCAACATACCGACACATACGCCAAAACTCACGCGGTGTGGGTGACTGTGGCTCATGGCCTCCACAAAGCCAGCATCACAATCCTCGGCATCCTATTCTTCGAGGTTAGTCACCGTGTGTCATTGCAAATGTGTCTGTGGAACCGTTTAAAAAGCACATGACTAATTCAACTGCAGTATTTATGTTCGTATTGTATAACCTTTATGTTTTCTTATTTTCTTATGTTGAGTTGTCTTCGTTNCCCGTCTGTCTGTTCGTCTGGCATTTCGTTAACAGGATGTTTTCCTAAACTCTTTCAGGCATTTACCTGATTTTAAGTGTGTGAGTCTACCTGCATGACTTACAGATCAAGTTCGAGTTTCGTTCCGGTCCATTGTATTTTGGTGAAGTTTAAGACCTCGGACTTTTCTTTAATTTTCTTTAAGATAACATTTGTTTCCGGATATTTTCTGAAACGCGTTCATATACTGAACTTAATATTGGTTCTGAGTCGACCTACTTGAATTACAGATCAAGTTCGAGTTTCGTTTCGGTCAATTGATTTTTGAAGAAGTTACGGGCTTTTCGCTAGAATAACAGTTTCCCGGATTTTTTTCATAAAAGCTTGCCGACATTGACCTGACTTTTGGTGTGTGAGGTTATCTATATGACTTACAGATCAAGTTTGACTTTCGTTACGGCCCATTGTGTTTGACGAAGTTACGGGCCTTGGACTTGTACTTTTTCTTTTAACCAATACTTTTCCGGATATTTTCTGAAACGCGTTCAGATACTGAACTTATTTTTGGTGTTTCAGTCGACCTTCATGAACTACAGATACAGTTTGAGTTTCGTTTCGGCCCATTGACGTTTGAAGAAGTAACGGTCTTTGACTTCTTGGTTTCTGTCAACTTTGGCTGTACCAAGAACTATTTATATTATTTTATGTTTTGTACAAAAACACCTTTTGAAATGTTTGAACTCATATTTGTATGCCCCCGCCCCCCTTCGAAGAAGGCAGCACAAAACAGTCACTTCGTCTGTGCGTCTGTGCGATACTTCCTGTCTTTGCTATAAGTTTTCCATTTATTAATGGATTTTGAAATCACTTGGCGCAAATGTCACCCATCTTAAGACGACACGTGGCATGTAACAGATGTCACCTTACGTCATAAGTTAACGCCACACTAAGACGGCACAGACAGGTCAAATTGACCATGAAAGTTCCTGTCTTTGCTATTACTGTGCCATTGATCGATGGATTTTGGAATAACTTGGCACAAATGTCAACCATCATAAGACGACGTGCCACATGTACAAACCATCTTTTACCTAAACGGTCAAGGTCGCACTTTAAGGTCAAAGGTCTAATTTGACTATAAAGCGGATTTGTTTTTGACATTACAATAACTCTGAATTACCTGTCATAATGGAAAACATGAATTATATTTTATCATTTCAGAGTATTCTCAAGATTATTTGCATGGGGAAACACTTCTTGGAACACAAACTAGAGGTACGTACGGTTTTTGTTGTTGTTGTTGTTGTTGTTTTTAGAAAGTGCATTCTTGTTATTTTTGTGCGGCAAACATGAGGGAATTCGGTTATTAATTATGATACAACACACGTGGATCAGCTTCATTGAAAAAAATAGTTAGTTTAAACATATTAATTTTATCTCGAATACATCGAAAGTTTAAGGTTAAATGAAACGCTGTAGAGTCTGTTACCTGGGCAGAACCAGCTATTGGTTTCTTAGGGGGAGATCTGAAGAACATTAGGGATCAAGCCCATGACCTCCCGGTCGTGAGGCGGAAACAATATCCACTTCGCTTCGGCGATATGAAAAATTTCATAAATAACCGTTCTTAAACGTTAGACAAATAGTTCAAGCTTGATTTGGAATTTTCTGCTGACGTCATTTTAACAGCTATTTGAAAACAATAATTAATAGCTGGTCTCAACAAGTAAACCATTTTAGAGACAGCGAAATTAAAATTGTAATTGTGAAAAGATTGTAAAGGGGTCAGCTTGAATTTTTTACCTCCATATTAGTTCAGTGTTCCGAACATTAGCACTTCCATAGTCGGTGTAATGTGTTGGTGTGCTTCAGGTGTTCGACGTGGTGGTGGTGACCGTGTCGTTCATTGTGGACTTGGTGCTCATAAAGGGTCTCATGTGGATGAAGGTGCAGGACGCCGTGTTCATCCTCTCTCTTCTGTTGCCATGGAGAGTCATCCGTGTCGTCAACAGTACGTACACTGACTGACAGTCACCCCTGCGGCCCCTTACGGTCATAACAAATGAATCGCGTATCTTGTGAATATATGAGTCGTGTTCTGAGAAAACTCGGCATAATGCTTGTGCGTAAATTGTCGTCCCAGATTAGCCTGTGCAGTTCGCACAGGCTAATCAGGGACGACAATTTCCGCTTTTATGGAATTTTTCGTTTAAATGATGTCTCTTCTTAGCGAAAATCAAGTTTAGGCGGAAAGTTTCATCCCGGACTGCACAGGCCAATCTGGGATGACAATTTACGCACAAGCATTATGCCCAGTTTTCTCAGAACGCGACACATATGTGAATGTGGATGTGCGTTAAGTTGTTGAAACACATTTCGCTTTACACTTTTTTTAGTGTGCGTTGAGGTAACAATAATTGTTATGATCATAAGTATTAGTCATGTTCTTAGTTTTTCAGTAGAACAAAAACACGCTCTCCGTTCATTCTGCGTCACATATGACTCCATTATGAACAAAAAAGGGTATTACTGTCTACAAAACTATATATTTAAAAAGATACCACTGCACTACTAGTATATCATAGCGAGTAGTTACAAAAGTAATGTACGCGTTTCTCAAGTCTTCACCTAATGACGCTGAGTTTATTGCGTTTGTAGATTGCCGTGAAGTATTAGATATGTTTCTATGATTAATAAATTGTATAATATGTTGCTTGCGCGCATATTGGATTGTTTGCGTGGCGTACACGAAAGACTCCCAAATATGCATACGCGTTGCTTGCTTTGCAGGTCTCATAGTTGCGGTACTTGACCACGAGCACTTCCGGCTTAAAATGCTGCACAAGGAGAAAAAGGTCGTCACCGCTCGACTAGAGGCACTGGAGAAAACCACCAAATACTGGGACGTAAGTAAAGTTTCGCGCATATATATAATGTGAGGCGTTTAATGGCAGTGCAAATAAGGACTTGATTTTTGTTGTTTAAGTGTAATGGTATGTGTTAATGTTAATGTTTTATAAGACATGTCATGGAATGTGCTATGATGCGTGTCGTGGTATGTGTTATGCTACGTGTTATGGTATGTGTTATGGTTGGTGTCTTGGTATGTGTTAACCCATTTATGCCTAGCGTCTAGAAAAAAGGCCTTGGCAAACAGCGTAGACCCAGATGAGACGCCGCATGATGCGGCGTCTCATCAGGGTCTGCGCTGTTTGCTTAAAGGAATTTCTGTAAGAAATATTCTAAATATAGAAATAAATATACTAGAAATCCCTAATTTTGGAAATAAATTGATCCAATTTAGAAGGATGGGAGAGTCCACTAGGCATAAATGGGTTAATTTACATGTTTTGTAAGACGTGTCGTGGAATGTGTTATGGTTATGTCAATCGTATAGCTATTTATATAATTATACGATGTGTGTTTTTCAGGCTCACCTGAAGCAGATTGAAGCGTTTTGTGAGAGCGAGGGAATCCCCAGCTGGAAGATCCGCCCATATACTGGTGCGTTCAATGAAATATGTTTAAACATATCGAGATAGTATTTTTCTTATGTATGTACGCTTTCTTATGTAAAGAGTTCGGTTTTTTAACACCAACCCACCCGATTACTAAAATACAATATCATAAACGGTATACAAAATATATATAAAAAGGTGCTGCCTCCACTAAACGTTAATGCTTGCGGTGGAAGCCTTGTCATGATTGATTGATTAATTAATTGATTGATTGATTGATTGATTGATTGGAACATTCGAATACACCCTAGTCAAAATGTAAGTAAATGTCAAGGTAAAATTTAGGCAATCTCATGAGGGTGTGTTGATAGTGTTGATAGTTAACATCCTTGCAAGGATCATGTCTTTGTTGAACGCAGTATTGATGGTAAATGAAACATGTCATTTTGGGTTAATCTCGTAACCCCTTCATTGTTACAGCTCTTTGGAGGAAGCAGTCGACAATAAGAAGAATGGCGTCCATGGCACTAGGCGGAATACTGCCCGGAATAATCATCGGGCCGTCGGACAGAAAAATGTTCCACAGAGCATTAGAACAATGTTTCTCACAAACTGCCGATTCAAAAGACGACTCAACGAAGCCAAATAACGCTACTAGTAACGCTTATACTAGTGTCCCGTCCACCAGCATGCCAATCTCCATGCCGACCAGGACGAATGTACCCCTTACGGTGCCAGACGTTATAATTGATTATATCGACGAAAGCGACGACTCAGACGGCGGCGAACACCTCCCAGAACCAGTCAACGGAAGTCGCTCGAATGGGAGCAAGAGCGGAAGTCCCTACTTCACGCCCCGACACTCCATCCTGTCTGATCTTGGTCACAGCATCCTGATGATGGGAACTCCACCCCGGATGACGTTTGACTTTAACAGAACAGATATGCGACCCCTGATGTCGGGCCAGACGTCCCCAGATTCAGACGGGATCTACGAGGCGATTGGTGAACTAAAGCCTCGCAGTGAAACTAATTCTACTAACATGAATCCTCTCTATGGTGAAATAAATCCGCACAGTGACATGAATTCTTCTAAAACGAATCCTCTCTAACATGACTTCGTGAAACTGAATTATTGTTCAGTGACGTTATCATTTTGGCAGCACTAACGACTTTCGGTCAGACGTTCCACGCTTGTTCTAAGACTGCTCTCCGATAGCAAGCGACTTCGTATAAATTGCTTCAACATGAGTATAACAATTAATGCCCGAACTATTTAATCTAATATCACCAAGAATACTTTTTATCATTCATGGTTTTTACGATTCCCGAATTTAACAAGAATGTGTAACAGTTGTACCAGTAACATCAAGAGATCTTCCAAATCTGTTTTTAAAATTGTTGTTTTACATATTGTTTTACTGATTGCTTAAATTAAAAGTTAATTTAACGAATAGGACCGAATTTCGGCTACTCCAGATGTGCACAGTCTGCGGTTACAGAGGCATTTTATGTGAACTTTGGAGCCGCAACAAAGGTAGAGAGAACATTGAAAAATGCGTATGATTTTAGGGCCATTATGCAGAATTTTAAATATGTGTTGTTTTATTATGTTTTTGTAACTTGTGTTTGGTTTTTATTGTGTTTTTATTTTATAATTATATTTTAATAGCAATTATTATTTACATAATAATATGGTATACAATAATAAAACGTTTTTAAATTTCTTTTTTTCCCCCGAATTTTTACGATCTCGCAGTGCGTGCAAAATGAAGAGCACTATGATAAAATACGTGACAAAAAAGTCTTGGTTTCCATGTTTCAAAACATAAAATCAATTTAAAACATCCACAGTTATAAAATAATCGCGACCCCTTATAGAGGAAATAAATTGAAGATTTTGGAGAGTATACAAGCCAGAAAAATAATCTTGTGCATACGTTT
Organism: Dreissena rostriformis; assembly: GCA_007657795.1. NCBI lineage: Eukaryota > Metazoa > Mollusca > Bivalvia > Myida > Dreissenidae > Dreissena > Dreissena rostriformis. The sequence continues at coordinate 61,721 of VMBQ01005295.1, forward strand.
ACAAGCTTTATCCAAAATACAGAAAGTTTAACATTATTTAAAAGATAATAGTCATGAGAAAACTTGGTAATTTGTGGAGACTGGATTTTTTAACTGTATGAATAAAACGGGAATAACCACGTTGTTTGTATCCCGATCTGAACCATTTGTGGCGTGTTCTGAGAAAACTGGGCAAAATCTTGTGCGTAAAGTGTCATCCCAGATTAGCCTGTGCAGTCCGCGCAGGCTAATCAGGGACGACACTTTCCGCCTTAACTGGATTTTCGCTAAGAAGAGACATCATTTAACCCAAAATTTCCATAAAAGCGGAAATTGTCGTCCCTGATTAGCCTGTGCGGACTGCACAGGCTAATATGGGACGACACTTTACGCACAAGCATTTTGTCCAGTTTTCTCAGAACACGCCACAAATGTGATAGTAATTCATATAACACTTTCATCTACAGTTTGCCAAGTTGTAAATAGGCTTGACAAAATTCTTTTAAGGAATGGTATTATATTGCCAAATCGAAACCGTGTCTGCAATTTCATGATCTAAAACTATTAAAGATTGGTCAAAATTTGATAAAATGTAGTTTCTATCTTGAGATGGATCATTAATGTGGTGTTATGCGGACGATGGTCGGTACATGTCCCCTTATCCATTATCTCAATATGTACACGTGTCAATTAAATTGCACATATTGCGAATTGCAGTCATCACCAACGCTTTTTAAATAGATGTTTCATATCTGTATGGATTTTACTTCTGACGACACAGGTAACTGAAAAGCAAAATTGTAGATTACAGCTGCGAGAAGTTCGAATTAACCGTTATTCTTTTGAAAACTCACACCCCGGTACAATTAAGTTTCTTTTTTTCTATAATGAATTACTATAAATATTTATGCATGAACAGATCTGAGAAATAATGCAAACTTGCTGATATGGATTGAGATGGACTCTTTAACCCTTTGCATGCTGGGAAATTTGTCGTCTGCTAAAATGTCGTCTGCTGAATTTCTAAAATTAGCATTTTCTTTGATTTTTTTCTAAGACCACTATCAGAATAGCAAACAGTTTGGATCCTGATGAGACGCCACGTTCTGTGGCGTCTCATCTGGATCCAAACTGTTTGCAAAGGCCTTCAAAATCCGGTTCCAGCGCTCAAAGGGTTAANTGATGATGATGATGATGATCATGATTATAATGGAATCGTTCAAATGAGGATTTATTAGGTACTACCAAAGTACCTTCCATTGCACATGTATATTTAACTTTACAATTCACTTTAGTGTTGACAAAAAAGAGAATCCAGTTTGGTACTGAAAGCAAGAGTTGAGTTGAAACTAAATTGCGGTACTACATGGTCTCGTGTTTTTTTAAGTTACGTTATTCCAAGATATAAATCATATTGTATGAAATAATTCAGTTATAACGTAAAGCTAGTGAACACGCACTGAAACAAAACAACATACTTTCGCTTTGAATTTGTATCAATAAAGACTTTCAGTAACGTTTTAATGAAATCTTTGTTTGATGAATCTACTACATTTATCGGGTCATGCTTGCCAAAAATATTGATTGCCATAACTAAATGAATGTATGTGTAAACAATCGCTTATTGTCCTCAATCTACGATTTTTTTTATCAAGCAAATATGACTTTGTAAACTTTGATTCTTGACCAACGACATTACACTATTATTTATTAGATATCTGCCAACTCAAGCTGAAACACCGAAACGAATAAGTGGCCAGTCGATAAACTCAGTACGCACGAAACGGAAGTGATGTCGGTTTTGGGTGTTGGCGGAAGCCAACGCCTATGGAGGAAGAAATATCAGAAACACCTCTCGGGATGAACTACTTTATTTTAAGTCCTGGCAAACAACCACTCTTCCAATTTTCGGCGCAGTGATGAAAATGGATTAATAAAATGAGACATACATGTATATGCTAAATTTTGCAGTCATCCGTATTGTAATTGGGATTTAAAGATACCTAGTGTTCGATGAAACAAAATATGTATGAAAACAACACAATTATTGAATCGACGTTATCTTATATCTAGACACATATGGGGACTCAAAATTGATCACGGGCATAAGCACACATTGATCAAAGATCTATATATAAACACAGTGTGTTGATAGATCATTGCATATATTGCCCTTCTTGTCTTTTCGATACATCAAGGGTGTCAGATAGACTAAACAAGATAATATTGACATCTCATTAAAAATATATAACAATGAAATGTGTGTTTTTAAATCTAAACAAGAGATGTGTTTGTCAGAAACACAATGCCCCCTACTGCGCCGCTTTAAAATAAAATATATATTTATCATTTGGCAGGTATAGAAATTATCTCCTTTTTAAGCTTGTTACTTCACTTGGATTTAGTTGTTTGCCCTTTGACCTTGAAGGATGACTTTGACCTTGGCCTTTCACCACTCAAAATGTGCAGCTCCATGAGATACACATGCATGCCAAATATCAAGTTGCTATCTTCAATTTTGCAAAAGTTATGGCCAATGTTAAAGTTTTCGGACGCACAGACTGACAGACAGACTGACGGACTGACGGACAGTTCAACTGCTATATGCCACCCTACCGGGGGCATAAACATGTGTACATACGTACGTATATTGAAAAAATATTTATATCCGGTAGATGAAGCAAAATACACCAGAAAGGGGTGAATCATCAGAAATGATGGCTTCCAAAGATAACAATAACAGCAAGAATTTGATGGTTGGATAAATAGCCTCTGTCAATAGATATAATTTATATGGTGATTATAATTTGATAACGCTAATGCTCGTTTCTGCTCTATCGATTTCAAACAGCACTCAGCGTGTATAATATCCCAGTATATTAGAGTATTTTGTCGGTCGGTTTGGCATTATGTTTGTCAGTTTGTCTACATTACATTATGCTAGTTCTTTAGTACAGAAAACTTCGTCATTCATTCTTAAACAATTATAAACAAACCATATATATGTCATAATGTATATAGTGTAGTTAATACAGTGTTAACGTCGATGGACTTGACAGCAGTTTCATCGCGAATAATGGCGAGTATCGGTCTCTCTGCGGGTTGTGTCCACCTAGTCTATGTTCCGGTGCGATATTAACGCAGTGGCAGTCCATGTCAAAGATTTGTTTAAAGGCAATTCTTTAATATTTGTGTTCTCAGCAAAAGTTTCAATGAACCCTCGAACTATGAGATTGGTCTGTCCGGTCCTGCCGGTCCTTCCCTCCATGTCCATAAATCTGAAGGATAATGTCTTAGTTTATTCGACATTCATGTTAACATTTTATTATCGCAATACTAAACCAACATATGAATGTGCCAGAGGAAAACTAAATAAAAATAATTAACAAGATGTATATGGTGTCATCTATGAAATATAAATTGTTCAACGTCAATACTCGTATTTTTTTTGAAGAACCAAAATTATGACTGTGTGTCTTTTGACTCATGGGGATTATCCAACAGAGCTCATGTCTTCTGCACATGAAGGGGTTTTCTGATGAACAGCATAAATTATTCGCAATTGAATACAAAGTAGTTGTTTTATCATTTATTTTCTGGTTCTTCTTCTTCTGAACTTTTATTCTAGTTTCTTTTTATTCATCAACATTTTATTTGTCTTCGAACAAGTTTTTAATATCCTTTATACTCACTTTAAGTAAGTAAGATTGTACATAATTTGTATTAACTGCTTGGCACGGCTTATCTTTAACACTAACTTTTGTATTATTTAGACGAACTTTTTCCTTCCTACAAACCATTATTTAAATATCAAGCTCGGCTGAAAAACACAGCCTTCAATAAACATCCGGTTAAGGACCTCTCTCACTACCTCGCTCATTGATCGCCTTATCTGCAGGATGATATGCGAGACAAACCAACACCCGTTCTCAATTTTACATTGCATGTCTCTTATAATCTCATCTAGTTCCACCCTTTTCCAGCATTTTAATTCATTATTACTGTGTGTATTACACTAATATTCTATTGTAAATATCTGTCAGATCAGTAATAGCACAGCCTTCTTCCCCCATCCGTTGTCCAATCTCCACCAGTATTTCGTCCCCACGTCTCCCTATCTCCTGTAGGATAGCATCAGACTCATCCACCATTGTGTTCTCATCGCTACATGGAATGCCTCTTTTAAACATCTCCAGTTGCAGCAACTCCAGCTCGATCCTTTTCTTGCTGAACCACAAGATCGGCTCTGGGGACGCGACAACGGCCTGCCGTATCTTCGGTAATCTCAGTATGACCCTTGGACCTTCCGCCATCATGTACGTGATATCTGCTATCCATTTACTTTGCTGTCTGTACGTCAAACCACTGGCTGCCATTGAATTTCTTTCCGGAATCATGTAATATGAGAGTTGTTGTGTGGCAATAGCAGTCCTAAGTTCTCTCAGTCCGTCATGCAGCCAGTGAAAAAAGCTCCAAGCATAAAACATGTTTTGTGGATTACTCTCAGCTTGCCATAATACTATATTTTTCATAACGTATGTTGTTATTTCTTTCTTAACAGGCCTTAACACATCTTTCACGATCATTTTTAGCATAACATACACGTTCGATTGTGTGTCATTAAGGTTGCTCACAAGTTAAGACTCCCCGGTCTTAAAGCAAATCCTCCATTCCGTGTGCTTGTATTCACTTCCCTTAAATCCTACCGGGGTTAGATAGGCTCCAAATGATACGACTTTCTGAACTATGACTGGTGACGGCCAATGACGGGTTCTGGCAGCCCATTTTTGTAGGACGCTGGAGCAGTGACTGCGTTGTGAATATACATTGTCCGTATAAAGCACATCATCCGTTGAACATGGTAGCGACGGCCCCGCTCGTTCATGATTCAACACTGATGAAGCGGTAAAGGGATGTGCTGAAATTTCATCAAGAAATAAACAACTACTTAATAAAATGTCTCCAACTCAATTATCACACAGAGCATTGTGAATGGTTCCGGAAAGCGCTTGTCTCTCTAACAACAGTCTACAGTGTCCTGAATATGCACGTGTATCCATCCTGAACACTCCTATGCCGTCTGGTATGGTGTGGAGATGTATACCAGCTTCCACACAGACGATACCTTCCACGACGATTAGACGGTCACGGTCGCTTTCTTAAAAGCAGGTTAGCCCCTCTGCCTTGCTGCCAGCTGTGATTTGAGTTACATTACTTTGTCGTGAATTCACCAGCCTATCCCACTCCTTGTACTTCTCAGCCCGCCAACGTCTGATCTCCTCGCCGTACCCCAGCCAAGTCATTATACTGCAGATCTCCACGAACACACTTTCGACATAATCCTGAAAACAAAATAACTCAGTCTTTATGCCAGTTAACGACGCACAATATTATTTTATTTGAACTATAAATACATCAAAATAGACTTTTCGGAAGTTGGTTGAAATTACGTTTCAGATTACTATTTTATTTTTTTTAATAAAAACAGTTAAATTTCTTCTTATATACGATGTTACTGATTGTTAAATTGTTAAATAATACCAGAAGTAATGCAATTACAAATCAATGCACACACCATTTGTTATTATTTGTATGTCATTTGTTGTATTAAAGTACAATATAATTAACATTAAGTTGTATAAGTAGTGTTGATTTATAGACACATATACTCACAATCGTAGTATGGATACTCATAATACATATTCATGTTATGGAAATTGTATACTTTAACTGTAATGAATCTGAAGTATGGATACTAAACTACATATAATAACATTTTCACACGTTAATATAAATACATATTGTAGTATGGATACCTCTAATTCTACTTATTCTTATTTTGACATTTTTTTTAATACGTTAACAGTTATACATGTATATTCGTTGTCTGGATACTAATAATACATATAATGACACATGTTTATACGTCAACGGTAATGTATTTGTAGTAATTAAAGTGTTATCGTCTTAATTATTATATACGTTCGTTGTTGAAATGTAGCGGGAAGGTAGAAAAAAAAACGAAGTTCTTTATAAATATCTTAAACAGATAGTCTAAGATTGTATTGTACTCGAAGTGAATATTTTTTTATGAAATATGATGTATATGCTATCAAATTAATCTTGATTCACTGTTGTGATAATGTTTAGAAGTGGCCAAATAATGAGTCGATCCCACCCAGTTAATCATATGACATTGTAAATAGAGAACCGCAATTTATGTACTGTAGGCAGGCAGTGGAATTTTAAAAATAATGCCAGGTGACCTGGAAAGTATTTTCTACCATATAAACCTACTTCAAGATGAATATACGTAGAACATCACATACAGAAAACCACAGAAAGTCATTCTAGAAGTTTCCATATGATAGAGATTTTAAATAGAGTCAAGTCTGTTACCACAACTCAAGTCAATATGTAAGTACTTTTTTATGTCCCCAGTCTATACTGGGGGAAATATTGTTTTTGCCCTGTCTGTTGGTTTGTTGGTTTGTTTGTTGGTTTGCACAATCTTTAACATTGGCCATAACCTTTGCAATATTGAAGATAGCAACTTGATATTTGGCATGCATGTGTATCTCATAGAGTTGCACATTTTGAGTGGTGGAAGGTCAAGGTCAAGGTCTACCTTCAAGGTCAAAGGTCAAATATATGGGTCATAATCGCTCAAAAGGAGACATAGTGTTCCACAAACACATCACTTGTTTATTATAGAAATCTATGCATTTTTCCAAATCTGATTTAGAAAATAATGAGGTAATTTAAATAAATCTACAAATCGAAATTATGCCTCAGACCCATTATATATGAACAGTTATGTCATTGTGTTCACGAAACTGATCTTGCACTTAATTCCAGGCTGTTTCTAGGCTGTCTCATACAGTTTGTATGAGATATTTATCAGGTATAAACACGCTTAAAATGTACTCGTGAAATAAAACAACTCACAATCTACTAGTGCGATTCAACAAACCGGAACACCACAGTCATGTGATAGTCGCTTTTGTGGCAACGTTCTAACTTGTTTATTCCACAAAGTTAACTTAGATAAACGTTGAAATCTTATACGTGACCTTTTTACAAATTATACAACAGTTTTGTATGTCTGAACAACGGGCGGCGATTATGCGGTGATAAGGTGAATGTCGCAAGTTTATGCGATAGTACGATGGCGACAATGCGACAGTACGATGACGACAATGCGACAGTGCGACAAT
>VMBQ01005296.1:9483-72986 GCA_007657795.1 Dreissena rostriformis
ATGTATATATATATGTGTGTGTAGAGATAGGCAAAATGACCACCATCGCTAATTTGTAGGTAAATACTAGCAAAACATCATCTGTAAATAGTGTGTTATCTTAACAGTTTTAAAAACTAATCGACATCACAGATGTCTCTCGTAGCAGAAATATTTCATCTTAAATGTATTTGAACTTAAGATTTCAACTCAATACCTATAGTATACTGTATTGTATGTGTATGTATATACAGATAAGTTACAATACAGAATTGGTTGGGAACCATATGCAGCTGAAATGTACCATTTTAAAATTAACATTGAATTGTAAATCTGCAATGTTAATTGAGGGTAATATAACTTAAGGTATCAGATGTTAACATTCACTGTCGCATTTGGAGTTTTAAACATGCATTAAATGTTATTTTTGATTTCATATGTTATCAAAATAAGATGTTTGAACTTGAACTTATGGTATTCATCGTGCAAATTAAATTTAGGAAATAGACCAACCTTAACATGATTGAGTCAATAATATCAAACGTATTTATTACCGATGTTCGTTAATATACTTGTTTTACAATTAAATACATATTGTACAATAGTTGTTTAAATAATTTTACTAATAAACACTTGTGGGCATTAGATATGTATGTATTCACAAGAAATTAATTCACTACTTTAGTGTTATCTGGTAATTCGTAGAAACATGCAATATGTATTGACTTAGTGAACCATCGAGTCTCGTTTCATTTTCAATAACAATATGTGTCGTGTTCTGAGAAAACTGGGCAAAATGCTTGTGCGTAAATTGTCATCCCAGATTAGACTGTGCAGTCCGCACAGGCTAATCAGGGACGACAATTTTCGCTTTTATGGAATTTTTCGTTTTCATGATGTCTCTTCTTAGCGATAATCTAGTTTAGGCGGAAAGTGTCGTCCCGGATAAGCCTGTGCGGACTGCACAGGCTAATCTGGGATGACACTTTACGCACAAGCATTTTGCCCAGTTTTCTCAAAACACGACACATATAATCGTCATCTATTCTAGCGTCATGTGTACTTCCTGGCCATTTAGCAGTTAAGCTCCGCACTTTTTGTTGTGGTCACATACCATCTCATTATACAATAACAATAAGAAATGTATTATAATATTTATTTTTTTATTATACTGATATTATAGTGGACTATAAACAATTATACTTTTAAACGATACATAATTGGTCTATGAATATATAATTTATGTGTACAAATGGGTAGTTTTTTATAAAAAAATGTATGTTTTGTTGTTAACTGTATTTCGTTATGAATCTGAATATGAACATGCCAATGTATTTACACTGTATGGTTTCATGGATCAGGCTATGTGTAGGGCCATTAAAGCATACATACATCAATTACAAAATAAGTCTGATGTTAATATCAATATTCAAATAAGCATGATATCTATAAGTTTATTTGTTTGGATTATTGCTTGTATTAGCCCGCAGTGTACCTTATTAGACAGTTATGTTTGTAAACTACCATATCTGTTGTAAAATACCCAAAAGTCTGACATACTAGTGTATTATTATCAAAAATTTGATTGAATAATACAGCTAATGAAAATTTTCAGTAGAATGTAAGTGCTATTGAAAATAGAATATTTAATATTAGTTATTGTTATCAGTTAAACAATACACATATGAGAACTGAAAAACTTTGTTGTGGCAAAAGCAAACAAGAGAACCTACTTGCACGTTCAAAGAATGGTAGCCTTTGCTACTTATGAAATCTCCTTCGTGGTCCTTAGGCATTTGGATGCGTATGTGCGTTCCATCGATCAGACCGATCACATTTGGACATCCTGAATACAAACATTTGTTAGATAAGTTATATTTACAATGCAATCAGTGTGCATATATGTTTGTGTAAACATAAAAATGTATGTGAATATTGATATTCCTTTATTTGTGAAATAAATATTCATATATGCTGTTACAATAAAGTGCTATGATTATTTGTTATACAAGTTATTATATGTGTACATTGAATGCATTTCCAATCGACAATAATCATTACTCTACACATTCAGAGATTTTCTGGATATGTTTTATTCAAAATACAATTTCAGAATATGGAGTGGTTATATCAATGCTTATACTACTATAAGTAGTGCATGCCCCTTAATACCATGGTCCGCATATCCATTACTTACATTTACTCATACATTACATGTGGACATCCTCAAGGCCCCAAGTATATGGAATTGAACAATTATGTTGATGTATTTAGGACAAGTTAATGAAATGTAGCTTGCATGACTGAATCATTTCTTCAACAGAACGCCTATATCCCCGTAACAATTGAGTAAACCTTTTTAAAAACAATCTGCAAAAAACGGTCTTATAGCTATGGAGTGGAAATATAAGTATCGAGGACCTACAGACTGAGGGGCGGACTAACAGCGTTGTTATAATCCCACACCCTCTTTGCGGGGGGATATTACAAAGACAAATAAATATACAGGTGTGGAGGATACCATGCTAAAACCAAAAGTGAAATGAGATTAAAAGAAGGGTACATGAATGTATAATTATTTAATCATTACACTGTTATATTCCATGGAGTGATATCAAAATGTCATTCACAGTAAAGATTGAAGATATAATATTACAATAACTGCAAATTAGGAACGAAATGAAACAAAGATCCAATTTGGAATAAATTCGGGTGACATCACCCTTATGTTTATATATGCTCTATCCCCTGTGAAATTGCCCTAGGCATAATTGCAGAATGTACCAAACTATACATAAAACAAATAAAGTGAGAAAATTTACTGAATTAAAAAAAGAGAGGGGAATTTCTCCGCGTTTCAGAGCTCCGCGATTAAACAACTTAATTCAGCAAGGCAAGTATAGTTGCCTGAAAAAAAAATGTCGTTTATATAACTCCATCTCGGATAACCCTTCTAAAGGGTTTTCGCGATCGAATAATCGTCTTCTTGGTACGTTTTCTACATTTTCAAACAAGATCTCACGGTAACGAAATGCTCTAGCAGCCATCTTGGAATCTTTAAAAATGATTCTTAGTTTGCCCCGAAGCATTATTAGAATTCTAAAGAAAATATGACCAGTGCGCTGCAACATCAATAAGGGTGATTCCAATTAATTCAAATTTAAAATGACATTTTTTAAGAAGTAAGCAGCTATGCACACTTTTGAAAATTATATTGTGGGAAAAGTATTCATTTATCTGCATGCTTTTTGGAGGCTTAAAAATATGTAATGCAATTTACCATTTCTTTTTTTCTCCTTTCAAGCACTATTTCACATTTTCGTTACCCAGAGTTTTAAAAGGAAATATGCATGTCACTTCTGAATTAGAGCTATTCAGTTATACTAACCAATAAACCAGTCGCATAAAATTAAAGTGCGGGCTATGATACAGAGGTATATTATTTAAAGTAATGAAACACACTTGTGTCTTGAAGGTTTATAAAAAAATGTCTTTATGGAAAGCATTTCATTCAATTTGTTTGACATAGTGTTTCGAAACATTAGCGGAACTGTCATTCTATAATTTATGAGGAAATGTGTTTAAATATTTTACCATTTATTATCATCATGTGCATACCAAATTGCCATACGGGATCCGGGTGTTTTAAACCATTTGTATGAAGATCCTTCTCAGATTGCATACTTCAATAGCAGCTATGTCTAGATTTACTTGCTGATACGTACATGTGTGTAATATAAGCAACAAAACATGTTATTTATAACGCAGATTTGGTGACATACGATGCTATATGTGCAGTATTAAATTTAAATTATCATACCCCAAAACCTGGCAAAAAAAAGTACTTAGGTTTTTTAATAACAAGTTATATATGGTAAACACGTAAAGAGATAAGATGAACGATATTTATTTTCCCCGTACCATTTTATGAGGTATAATGTATATCATGTTTGCGTGTCCATTAAAGCATAACATACTAATAATGTCACATTTAACATGTCATATCTAACTACTATACCATTCTTTATACAGCTTCAATGATAATGCATGATGGTTTGTATTTTAAAAGTTGTATTAAAAAGAATGTATCCATTTTTACCGTTAAGTAGTTAATCTCTAGTCTGTTGGCAAGAAACACTGTCGACAGGAAGACATAACATACATTTCTATAATGCCATTAGATACCGGACAAATACAATTACTCAAACTATTTACTATGATACCCATTTTTCTAAATTGTGTTATACATACGCATTTTGTAAGCAAAGTACTTGATGCAAATAATGACTTACCTTGAAAGGGCTTTAATGGAACTGGTGGAGTCTGAAGTTCTGTGTAGCTTGCAAAGTATGTTGTTGAATGTAAATCCTCTAAAATACTACATAAGACAACTTATTGGAGTATTCGCATACTTACCGTGGACCCGTTTTATTATGCTACTAATGCAATTCTTACGGACACATAAAACACTGTGACATCAACATAATGAATAATTAATCCGACACATATTTTTGCCAAAAAGAGGTTGCATAATTGCAATAATGGTAAATTGTATGTTTATTGGTCCCGAAATTATGTTTTCAACCGCTTCTTTACCTAATATTATCCAAGTTATAATGCTGTCTAAATACTCATAAGATAAAAGGGAAACAATCTTAGGTTAAGGTCACAGGCGCTTGTAACATGAAAACAACACATACTAGTATGCGGATATTTCAACCTCTTCTTTTATACAATAGTATGCTGATAGAGGTAAGGTATTTTAGATCACAATTTCAAAGATAAATGCATGACATGCATATTAAATAATACCTATTAAAAGTTCCACATATTGACAACTGGGCTGCAAGTCGGGGCTTACATGACTGAACAACGCTTTCTGCTTTTTTAAAGCACACTCATTAGCTTTTTTTAAATTATCAAAGATTATTTTGTTAATCAATTTAATCCCCTAAAGCGTGTTTTGGCTCTTCAGCTTTTGTTGTGCTCTAAAACAATTTGGAACCTTTCCAAATCCGATTTTCTAAATATTTTTCCAAATTTAAAGATTACATAAATGCCCAAAGCCTTGAAACAATAAATCCAACAATTTCCTGAAAAGTACTCATAATTTGAACAACACTTATTGTTAACCGCTATGGACCATTTTGGTGGCCAATATTAAACATTAGAAATCATTATATACTATAAACATTTTGTGAGTGAATGGGAATCACCTGAAACAGTTGTCGTGCACGGCAAAAGATACAAAAAATCTTGACTTCCTTTAGATCGTCACGTGATTACCCTCTCTGATTACATGCGTTATCCTATTACATGACTTTAATGTTATTCGACATTCATCTGCGCGCACTGCATTCAATAGTGGTAGACGACCGTGTATATATCGTATAGTATTAGTAAAGGAGTGGTTGGTGCGCAGGTATGTTACCTTATTTATTAACCATAACTAAATGGAAAATCTGTTTCATTGGACCACAACTTCTGTAAAAAAAAAACGATTGAAAAAAAAGTTTTATTGAAGGATTAAAAACTTAAGCAAAACTATCACACGATAGGATATGAGCATGTTTAACTTCTAGTTAAATCTTGAGACTTAAAAGGACCACAAAGGTGTGTATGATAAAACTGCAATACTGCTGCAGCTTCTGGAGTTTCACTTCTTTATATTGAGTTTCATTGTTTGATATATTCAATGACTTTTTTTATTTTTATGGGTGACCGGTATACAACGCTCACACTGGACTTAACTTTCTTTGAAGCAAACCAGTTTTCCTTTGTCGGCTTGCACACATTTTTCATCGAATAAAATATTCTATTCTATTGCTTTTTTAAATTTCATTTCATGATAACAATACAGATATTATCAGTCCAGGTTTAAATGGCCGACGTTTACTGCGAACAATTGTACGAATTTTTTAGAATGTTTGCATTTTTTTAACGGAATTTTCATATTTTCGCAAATGGCGATCGCCAGTGCGGGCCTTGACAGAGCAAATAATTGAAGGGGATTTTCGTGCTAAAATTAGGAGAATATAAATTTATATATACTGTTTTAGAGGAATGAAACTGATTTCTGACCGGTAAAATAGCTTAACAAATGCAAGACTTATTAATTCCACAAAAGACACAAAACTACAGGGATTTTTACGCGTTTTGCCCTACTGGGTGCAAACCATCTTCGAATAAATGAACAACCATATTACTTGACGTGAAGAAGTGACAACCTCTTTTGTTCCAAATAATACAAATAATAGTATGAGATGGCACATTAATTTATCCATACAGTTGGTCAATATGATTTTAAAAAAATGTATTTTTTCACATAGGAGCGACTTTTTGCTTTTCAATTAAAGGTGGGAATGGATTCTTAAACCTTTAAACAAATTTAAAACAAATTACCGACATGAAGTTAAATATATATCAAGGCTTTTTCTGACCATTTTGGGAATATGAACAATACGCATTACAATTGGGAATTTAGGCGTCACTGTTTATTAAACTTTTGTCACTTTTTTCTTAAATGGGGAGCAATAGTTGTTTTACTGATATAAACTGAATAATCGTGGCAAAACTTAAAAATCATAAACACACACGATTCTGTAACTAATAATACTATAACAAAATCAAAGATATCTTTTTCTACTTACTCATATCAAAAAGTCAAACTCTCAATTGGAATTTGTTTGACTGGATTTGGGGAAAAATATACCATTTCTATTTGAGAATATAACCCGTTAACGGTTACAACATCAGCCGAAAAGCCCCACAACAGTGGTTGCCAATAAAAACACTGGATAAAATAAGTGGAAAACATTTACCCTGATAACTAGAATTAATTACATTGAATTGAAAAAAGCAATAACCCCTTTGTGGTCAGTCACATATGCTTATATATTCTTAATTGCATTTAAGAAAAATGGATCCCTTTCAATCAGCGTCAATTCAACATTACGAGTATGCATATACAGTTAAATAAGTAATGAATAACATCCACGTGTGTCCATACGATCCTTACAAGTGTTTATACGGGTTTTAATTATGCTCCAACGCTAATGAAGCCATATTAATATGCGCTAAGATACATTCAGAGGATGTTTATAAGGTTAAATCGGGTTTTATAAGTAAACCATACCCAATTAACATTCACTTCTGCTTATACATTGAATTTTATACTTCTTATTTCATTAACTATTTCTTTAAAGGACCCCTATCAATATGTGTAGAATCAACATTTAGATGGTGCTTACAAGGTCTTAATTGCATGACACAAAAATGAACCTCTATTCACCTGCGTTCGTACATTCGTCTAAGGTTCTATAACAATTTCAACTGTGTTAGAGAAGAAATTGAATCTTGGTACTGATTCTATTTGAAATACAATAGTTCTTGCCCTACATAACATGTATTCATTATAGATAACCGTAATCTTTGTCGTTTAAGTTATATTTGAACGGCATATAGTAAGTGGTGGTCATGTTGTACATCCATACTATATTACTGAAAACCTATTTTAATTATATGAACAATTTTAAAATTGGACTGTCTTATTATTACATAATACAAAAAAATCTTTACATTGTTTATGCTTTTTTTAATAAACTTAAAAAAAGTGAAATGTTCAAAAATGTATCTATAAATATAACAATTAACTGCCACCATTAATGTAATTACTTTTTTCTTCTTTTTTCAGATAGAGTTTTTACGATGTAAAAGCCCCATTAATACTCAACAATTAACGGAAATTTCGAAAAGTATTCCATAAAATAAAGTTACCCAATACAAAATCAATGTTCCTTATAGCAAAAGCCAAAATTTCAAAGCCAGATGTGTTCTGGCAACATAGATTTTTGTAGATACACAATGCTTGTTTTTAATTTTTCGTGTAACAATAAATTCCATTTTAATTTCCTGCACTGATATCTATTCATACGACATACGAACACTAAAATGGTACCATGTTAGTGTTCGTGTGTCGTATGAATAGATATCGTCGCGGGAAATTAAAATGGAATTTTTCTATGTCACAAACAAATAAAAACGAGCATTTTGTATCTACAAACATCCATGATACCGGACCACATATGGCGTCGAGATTTTGTCTATTGCTATAAAGAACACTGATTCTGTATTGGGTAGCTTTATTTTACGAAATATTGTACGAAAGTTTCGTTGATGTTTTGAGTATAAATGGGGCTTTAAATGTATAGAGAATAATAGAGAAAATTAACATGTGATATGATTTAAACGCATATTTCTGCCTTTTTCCCGAATTCTTAAGAATTTTCTTGAGCAATAAGAGTTCGTGAATTAGACTTAAAAAAAATATTCTTGGAAAAAAGAATTATTCATAATAAATATCAGAATATCAAGTTGTTACATCAATGCTTTTACTACTGCAATTAGTGAATGCCACTTAAAACCTTGGTCCCCATATCCATTAATTACATGAACACACATGCTACATATGAACATAAACAACGATTTATTTAGGTTATGTAAATACAATAAAGTTGGCATGCCCAAATCATTCCTTCAGCACAACATCTCTATGTCCGTAACATTGGAGGAAAGTTGTTTTATTAAAACTGCAAAAAATGGTGCATGAGACATGGAGAAGAAACAAAAAAAATATGAAGGGCATTCAGTCTGAGTGACGGACAAACAGCATTTTTATAATCCTCCACCGCTTTGCTGGGGATTTTAGAAAAAAATATATACAGATGCAGAGGATACAATGCTATACATTAATGATAAGTGAAATTAGAGACAAAAGGGTAGACGAATAGACCATTAGGTAATAATTACACTGTGATATCCCATAGCGGGACACGCATTTAAAAAACTACATTATCACATTATCATTGTGATAGATACCGATTAAAAACAGTAAAGTAATCACAATGCCATAATTATCAAAAAGTCATTTACAGTTACGAATGAGGATGTAATCATGTATAATATTACAGTTACTGTGAATTTCTAATGAAATGAAATAAACATCCAATTGCGACTCAATGTGGGCCCTTGTATTAACATACGCTCAATCTCTTGTGAACTTGCCTCTGGCATAACTGCAGAATGTGTTCTACTATAAATAAAATAAAAACAGTCTTTCAAATAACTAATTTTAAAATAGTGTATAAATCATTTTATTGTAGAACCTAACATGAAATCATTGATGGTCCTGACTGCAAATATCGTTTATGAAACAATGACGACAATGACCCCAAAATGTATGCAACTGAATGATTTCCCTTGTATAATTTGTCACAGTCAAGGTCATTTGGAATAAAAACAGGAATCTCTCGCCGGCAATGGACTGAAATGTGGATTTTATAGTTATACACGCTTCTTTGTCTGGAAACTTAATTTTTCGGCGAGCTAGTCGAGCAATTGCTCTTCCAACTCGTCGACAGCATCTTGAGACCGATGATTGGCTAATCCCTAGTGTCTCCTATGATCAGCTTTAAGTTTCCATTGGGCATGGCACGAAGGAAAACGCATAGCTGCTGCATTTTGGACATTTTCGAACAACAAATTAGCACAGCCCATCGCACGAACAGCCATCTTGGAATCTTTAAGAATTATTCTTAGTATGCTCCGGAGCATTCTTAGAATTCTAAAGAAAATTCTTTATTTTTAAGAATTTTCTTTGTCAAAATGAGTTCGTGAATTAGACTTAAGAATTTGTTCTTGGGCTAAAAAATTGTCTTCATTTTCAAGTCTAAGAATTGCTAAGAATCTGTTGGTGAATACGGGCCCATATAGCGCCAAAAGGTGAACGGGCTGCTGAATAGCCCAGTTGTTGAACGAGTTTGTCTGAATAGCGCAGTTGGTTTAAATGCTTTCTGTATATCGCCGCTGGTTAAATTTTCAGTCTGAATAGACAAGTCGGTTAAAGGGCTACTTGAATATCACCTTAGGATAAAAGGCTGCATGAAAAGCGCAGTAAGGTAAAAATGGTTGTTTGAAAAGCGCAGGTTTTTTACAGGATGTCTGAACAGGGACGCTTGTTGTAGAGCTGCAGTCTGCAAAATTAACCCATCGCCTGATCGCCAATGCGATTAAATCACAGCTCTGGCGATGGAAAATTGTCTATCGATCGCCTGAATTGTGATGAAAAAAATAACCCGAAAAGACCGTTTGGAAATAAACCGACGAATAATCAATTTACGAAAAATAGTTTCGAGTGCGTGATCATTTTATAACAAAATTATTATTTTCGGCATTCTGGAAATTTGCGCTCGGATCCGATTTCGCCCGAAAGTTTATTTATTCATTTCTGATTGGTTAGCGGATGGCAGGGACATGAACTCAACTTACTAACATTCTTCGCTACTTTCCGAAAATCTTACAATTGTCCGCAATCTTTAAATATTTCCAGTGATCTATTTAGCAAAGCAAAGCAGTGCAAAAGCATATAGTAAAGCAATATGTTAACCAAATCATATATTGATTACGTATTTTCTTGGTAACTGGTTTTTTATTTTCTGCAGTCAAACGATATGCACATTTTATTTCATGTGCAAAACACGTAAATGTTTTCGGACTGCCGTTTTCGGATAAAGTATTTGTCGTCGCTTATAATTTCTTTTTGATGTTCTTTAAAAAAAAAATAGAATGACGAACATGCATGCTGTTTTGCATTGTATTCATCAGAAATAGAAACTTGAAAGACTATTTTAAAGTTTAATTAGTTAGGAGGGATCTCTGCCCTTTACCCCTGTTGGGGACCTGCGGCCCCAGACCCCTGACAAAATTTTCCAGATTTCAAATAAAGGACCATTGATACCCCTGTCAAACCTCACATGGCTATTATGTTCCCTGGAAGAAAGGCAATGCCAAAATCAACAGATGCATCTGTTTTGGCAAAACGCAGGAAACATGAACAGCAAGTATGTTGCATTTAGTCCAATTNAGTTTAAATTGAAGATCTTATTAAATAATTTACTAAGGTAGATAAGAAGATTATTTATGCCGTATTTCAAAAATTCGCTTACGAAGTAGTCTGGTCCTCCTGATCTATTATTTTTCAACTCTTTACATGCTTTGAGTTTTTTATCATTGCTTATTTCGATGTTAAGTTCTTCAGACATAATATTGAATTCCCTTTTAACATATCGTTCATTTAAATGTAAAGTGTCTTCATCTGCTTGGTAGAATGTTGAGTCTGGACAGTTTACTGCTTTAACATATCTAGCAAAGGTATCATGTGTTATGTTTGTATATGTGTTATTTTTACTTATGCTTTTTAATAGTTTCCAGTAGTCCTTTGCGTTGTTTATTCTGGCATTTATTAGTTTTTCTGTATTTTTTCTATCGTGTTTGAACTTTTTTGATCTTACGAGTGATTTGTATTGTGACCCGACTTGTACCATATTTTTCCTGTTTTCGTCATTATTATCAGATCTGTAATTATTGAGGGTTTCGTAAAAATCTGTCTGTTTTCGTTTACATTCACTGTCATACAAACTATTCTGTGTTTTTGTCGATTTTTATCTGTTTTTGATGTGTTTTTTTAATGGTGAGCAAGTTTTGTTTAACAAGTTGCAAAACTATTCAAGATTATCACCAATTTCTGAAGATTGGGTAATTGTGTCTATATTTGAGGTAAGATTGTGTAATTCATGTGTTATTTCTTC
Source organism: Dreissena rostriformis (assembly GCA_007657795.1). NCBI lineage: Eukaryota > Metazoa > Mollusca > Bivalvia > Myida > Dreissenidae > Dreissena > Dreissena rostriformis. Next base: position 21,108 of record VMBQ01005296.1, read on the forward strand.
AGATTCAAGGTTATTGATAAAAAATAATCTTTTATTTTCATCCCATATAAAAGTATGATCAATTTGGGGTAAGTTTCTTGGTTCATTTTCGCTGTTTATACTTAATTCCGCGTTTCTGTTTTCAGTTTTAATGGAAAATTCTATTTTGCAGTGGTCTGATTCTATGCTTGGATCTGATATTGAGAATTGTGTGAAATTTGGCATCATTTCAGGCATACATAGTACATAGTCAACAACACTGCAACCAGCGTCCTTTATACATGTGTACCGACCTAAGTGCGAGTCTTCACATACACCATTCATGATACGGAGGCCTGTTTGTTTACAGAAGTCAATTAACAATTTCCCATTTTCGTTAACAATTTTGTCTTGACTGTTTCGCGGCAAGAATACATCTGCACTGTAACCATCAGGCAGCATATGTAAGTTATGCAGGTATTCATCATTTACAAAATCATTGCGATTTCCAGTTCTGGAATTAAAATCACATGCAATAATAAAGCTAGTTTTGTTTTCATATATAGCATTGAATTCTACAATATCTTGTATTAATGAATCATACATGTTTTCATCATCATACACTTCTCGCGCACTGCCAGTTGGTAGATTGTATAAAATACATACAAATACATCATTTCCAGAATTGAAAACAGACTTATTTATTTTTAACCAAATTATTCTATCATTTTTATATTTAAGCAATTCTACATTTTGTTTGAGATTATTTCTAACATATATAATAAGTCCACCACTGTCTCTTTTTTGCATTTTAATGCTTGTTTGTTCTGTTCAATATAAAATGTGAAAAGCCGTTCACTGTGCAATTGTGGAGTTTGTTCAACCAGGTCTCTGTTAACAAAATAATGTCTTTATTAAAAAATAATTGTAGTAAAATAACAAGGAACAGGGATTACCTATCCACAAATGGTGTGGATTCAATCGGCGAATGGTTTGTCAACAGGATATACACATATTTAACAGGAACAGTAAAATTACACAACTTCTTCAGAGTAGATTCCGGATGCACCCTGGGTCCCGGCGTTCTTTTCGTTTGACATGGTCATCGGTCGGAACGTACTCACAACGGTTCGGTCAGTTTACCACATTCATCCCCATTTTATAGTCCTCCCTCCCAATTGAAAGGCTCTGACCTCATGCCCACACATTACCCTTGTTCATGACCCAGCCCTCTTTTGACCTGTTATTCATAAATAAGCATGGGTCAGGCAGACTCCCAGTTATCTACTTGAAAAATCCCTGGCACGCATTTAAGTGGTTAACCAGACCCCTCACTACAGCATAGACTCAATTTAAATCACTTAACATCGTTTATTGGACCATTTGACTAGATTTAGACTCATAGTTAAACTTTTGCCCACATTTCCCCATACAGCATAGACCACTGTGCGGGATCCTGTCACCTGTTTCATGGTTTGACCTTACTTCTTAATCATATTTTAATTAGTGTCCCTAAAGACCCACAGGATCCCATCAAAGTCCCACCCTATGCGTGCCACTAGCCTAATCGGTGCCGGCCCTACCACTGGCCGCATCTAGCTCAACCTTGAACAATGTCGGCCCTAAAATTGACCGCACAACCTATTAAATTTCGGCCACACCGACCGCATAAAGTACAACCTCGAACAATGTCCGCCATAAAATTGACAGCACAACCTCAGTAAATGTCGGCCACACCGGCCGCATATAGCACAACCTCGAACAATGTCGGCCATACAATTGACCGCATCAAGCACAACCTTGAACAATGTCGGCCATAAAACGGACCGCATCTCGCACTAGTTACTGGGTGCCCCAAATGGTGGCGCCCTCTTACGGTTCGATCCCCAACTCGCATAATGCTCAGTTCCAGCACGTGACCCCCTAAAGGTTATACAAACGCTTACCATTCTCGGCGGTAGTGCGTAGAACCTCCGCAAGGGTCACACGCCGTATCCGAGCCACAACACTGGCCACCTCTCCCGGAGTGTTATGGAGCTTACCCCGGACATGCAAGTAGGGAGAGTCGGTTTTCACCAGCAGCCTATCAGCCTTAATATCTCGGACGGCAGACTTCTGCACCGGGTAAAAGCGCGCAGCGAGACCAGAGATGCTAAAGTAGCACCGAGAGAATGCGGCGGACCAACTGAGAACCTGGTCAGGAGTTCCCGCAAAGCAGTGAAGGTGTATTTTTTGCGTAGGACTGACATTATCCTGCATGAGACGGAGAGCACGAGCACTCACAGCACACGAGTGAGTGTCCCGCCCCCGAATATGCAGGACTTCTGGTCGCCTAGGGCAAGCAAGCTCTAACAGTCCAACAAACATCCTTTCTTGTCTGCCCCACTCTTTCTCAGGCTCCATCTGGTCTAAACCAATCTCTCCTAGCGCGACCACTCCATTTTTCCTTAACTCCCTCTCGACCTGAAGGACCGCCCCTTCAACGTCCACTAGAGACGTCTTTGGATGCACTATAACGTCCGACTCGAAACCAGCGATACATGGATAATCCATGGGGTAGTTGGGTGGATCACAGAAAACTGCAATCCCCCCCCCATTAACCCTCACCGGTACCTCAGGTATAGGCCGCACGGAATGCCTCACTAGAGTCTTAATGGAACTGATCCAGGTCACTCTGCCACTGCGGTCCAGGTGAAAGTGGCTGACAAATGCGGTAAGTTCCGCATTCCTAGGCAACTCACACGCACGGACCACAGAGGCATCGTCCACAAAATCTTTCAGGTCTTCTACCAGGGATTCAGGCTCCAACATTGACCATGCCACTTGAGCCAAAGACACAATCCGATCTCTTTCAACTAGAGCGCTAGCTAACTCAGGTCTCTAAGCCGAATCAACATGTTGACCCGACTCAGTCGCCTGGGCTTCCATCAACACTGGCCCGGGCATTTGCATCGACTCTGTTTCCAGAGCCGAAATAACTTCCCGAACTGCTACTGCCACACAATTCGGTCCGAGTTCCTGTGCCAGCTCAGTTTCCTGAGCCAACCCAGTCTCCCGAACCGCTGAAACCGTACAAGATGGTCCGGGTCTCTGTGACGACTCAGTTTCCTGAGCCGCCCCAGCCGTCCGGACCACGCTGCGCCACTCAAACTTCTGGGCCAGGAAATTAGACCTCACCTCAGGCCTGCACGCTCTAAGAAGTGCGGCCATCACTCTCCAGTGGAAGAGAAGTGCCCGGGAGTTAACCCGTGAGACATGAAACACGGCCGGTATCTTCCAGTGAAACCTTATGCACAATCGTTCCATTAAAACCTGATCAGTGTCGCAAAGCAAATAATTCTCCGGAATGGTCAGCTTAACCCGGCGCACGTAAACCATAACATTATCAATGCTCTGGAGACCCAGACCATAGACGATGAACATGATTCCCCTGAACCGGAGATGATCCAATTCCGGGTCCTCCCATTCATCGCGACCAAATGCAGGTGGGAGATGCTTGTGTGTCACATGGTATCTAACCGTCCTTGTCCTGAATCCGAACACTGGGCAATACCGGACCTGCCTCCTACACTCCTTTTCCTCACCTTGATGAGACCGGGACCTGTCCCTGGTCTCCACCTCTACTTCGCCCTCCATACGCCTAGGGCGTCTCTCACCCAGACCCATACGTACGGGCTCCTCGACTTCATCTACAGGCCTTCTAATGTCGACCTCTTGCACTAGCTCAAGGCTGGCCTCCAAAGGAGCTCCAACCTCCATCTCTTCCGAGTCAGAGATGACGATCACATCTCCCTCGGAGCCATCCCTGACCACGGACTGCACCAATCTAGCAACTTGCACCGGCAACACATGAAAGGCTAGTGTTGTCCGCGGTGAAACCACCCGTTCGACCTTCATCTCCACCGGCACAACTGGCAGCCCAGAGAGGCTTACCAATGCCGGATCATAGACAAAGGTCTCCCTTCGGGGTTCGACTTTCAACCTTCCCAACCTAGCTGTCTCTGGCAACGCAATGAAGCTCGGAGACGCCAGATTGGGGACGGTTACCTCCACCTGAGGCTCTATCTTGACTCGCATAGGCCCTGGCAGCGCAGGGAAATAAAGTGCGGTCGGCAACGGAGCAGGCGCTGGCCGCAATTCGGGTAGTCTAAACCTACCCCGGGACCGCCTCGTGGTCAGTGAAGGTCCAGGATTTCCCTTTCGCGTCTGAGGACCGGCCAAAACCCTCTGGATGAAAACATCACTGAGTATATGATGGCCGAACCTCCTGACCTCGGCTATGAAGCCATGTTTGGCTCTCTTCCTAGCCATACTCACCTGGCCTTCCACCGCCCCTTCGACCCTCGCATGGTCTAAAGCCACATGGTCCCAAGCTCGATGACCAGGTCACGCCCTGACACCCAGAGCGTTCCCCGGTCATTCGCTTCCTCAACTTCCTTGAACACGTCTCGGCCATCAATGCGACCGACCACCTTAGACATCCTGCAAGTATAAACCCAGAGGAATAACTTTAACATTTTTTCCAACCTATAGGACCTTACCCTTCCTACAAGCAGGACATGTGTAAAGATCTATGTCTTCACCCTCTTCCTCTGTGACTCCCACGCACCTTCCGTGGAACCACTCCTGACATACATCACATGCAATCATAAATGAGCCATCGTCAACTCCCCTACACATACAATAAACAGGCTAATCTTGCATATCTTCCATCATAACGAAACTCTCTCGCTCTCGAAACACCCATGCCGGAGGGTTATCCAACTTGCAACTTTTCAACCGGTCATGATTGACATTGACCCTTTTTCCCCGTAATCGGACTTGGTATAGAAAACCGGTGAATTTCCTCACAACCATTCCTGGTCCAGTCCATTGTGGCAACAACTTCTTAGCCTTGCCTTTTTTCCTGCCATATTAAGCACATATACCAGATCACTTTCTCGATAGGTGAGCTGGTGTTACCGCACATCATGATCCCGCTTCATGTGAGCCTGATACCCATTCAAACACTTCCGGGCAGTTTCATGGGCGGATACAATACTTTGTTCTAAAACCTGAACATACTCAATCACGGACTGTGCCGTATAAGATGGCAATGGATAGACTAACTCAGCAGGAGTGTAAACCTCCCGTCCGAGCATCATGCGGTTTACGGTAAAACCGGTACTCCTACACACCGCCGAACGCATTGCCGCCGCTATTTGAGGTAAGTTTACGTCCCAAGTGTTCTGTCGGGACCCTTCATAGCAACGGACTGCATCCATGATGGTCTGGAATGACCTACCATCAAGCATTCGGACTTCTGTCTCAATAGACATTTTCAAAAGGAATTTAAAAACATTTCTCTTCAGAGANAAGTCCCGTGGCACCAATAGTTGCTGAAGATCGGACTTTGGGTCGATCCGCCAAAGCAGACCAGCCTCCAATTTTAAACATGAGCGATTAACGCAATAAAACTTGGAGGCTACATTTGCTATAAACAGCTCTCCCTCAGGAGGCTGGGTACCATGGATCAACCACTTCCGAATAAACCGGAAGTCCTCCTCCGTCCCCTGGTGTTCTTTTATTTGAACGTCCCGGTCCTGAACTGGGGCAGCCTCATCAGCGTTCGCAACACCTGAATCCATCCCAGCTTTAACCACTTGGAGTATTACTGGTGATAAGGAGATAACAGTATCCACCTCACGGATAATTCCACCCCATTGTTCCTCCTCCCGAGTACATTATGGACAACCACCACATGGCAGAACATCTAAGGGTACACCATGCTCATAATGGTCTTCCCCATCGACACTCAATTGCGACAAAGCGTCCGCGTTTGCATGTTTCTTGCAAGCCCGATGGACAATTTCTATATCATACTGGCTCAACTCCTCCATCCATCTAGCTATCTGCCCTTGTGGCTCCTTGAAATTTAATAACCACGTTAGACTACTGAGGTCAGTACGGACCAAGAAACGTTTACCTAGCAAATAATGGCGAATCTGCCGTGTAAACCTCACTACCGCTAGCAATTCCTTTCGCGTGGTACAATACCGCCGCTGTTTCTTTGTCAGTGCATAAGACCCATAACAGACAAGCCTAGAAACATCTTCCTGGATTTGACTGAGAACCCCACCGATCGCTTTATCAGGGGCGTCAGTGTCGAGCACAAAAGAATCCTCCCGGTTAGTAAGTCCTAGGATTGGGGCAGACACCAAGGCTTCCTTAAGATCAAGGAAAGCCGCATCTTGGTCCTCCCCCCACTGGAAGTCTTTAACAACTTCATACAGTGCTCTAGATCTACCGGCATAGTTCGGTATGAACATACGGTGGTAATTCACCAGCCCCAGGAACCGCTCTTCATCCTTAGAACTGTTCGGCACTGGCCAGTCAACCACCACCCTAACGTCATTTGACAACAATTCTAGACCCTCTGGCCCTACAGTACGGCCAAAAAAACTCCTTCTGATTTAGAAGGCTGGATCACCTTCGCCTCTTACATCTTTTTGAGATAATTTTCTTCCTCTAGTACAAAAGCGACCGGGGTTCTACGCATTTTTTGCCTAATGGGTTTGGCTTCGCCAGTATCAATGCAATGCTCTACAGCTGTGAAATTCCCTAGATCATACTCTGTTTTTGCGAAAACATTCTCAAATTCCCGTAAGAACCCAGCCACTTGCATCTGTTCCCCATCGTTCAAGTTTAACTTTGAACGTTCATAAAGGTTTCCGAGATGATTCGGCACCGTGATATCTTTATCACATGCTGCAACCTCCCGTACCACCTTTATTGAGGTCAGTATCTCGGGCAATGGTCTTACTATACGTACCTCTTCTGCTCTTCCCACCAATTTGCCTTGCTATAGCATAACATGGTGATCGGACATGTTAACCATTGGCAGCATAAGCCCAGCTTCGCTAACATAGACCGACATAGGCACTATCAGATCTTCACACTCAGCCTCAAGTGCAAAGGTGCCTATTGGCTTTCCAAGACAACACTTAACCATGGCCATCGAGTGGTTGAGATACTAACCGTTCGAGCAACAGTCACATGTGACACTCTTGCCTCGATTAACCCCCTTCGTGAGCCATTGGAACAACATTGCCATTCAAACACATGGTAGAGCCCACTATGTCAAAAGTGGCTCCATGTTTTCTCAAAAAATCTAGGCCGAGTTACATGCAATCTTCAATAGGGGCTACATAGACCCTCTCTTGAAAAACCATGTCACCCAGCTGGATGGTCACTGGTCCCACAATCGAACCATTCATCTGCAAACCTCTTCCTGCAGTCTTCATATGAACATGTTCCAACACTGGAACTGCTTCCGGCAACTGAGTCACTACCCGGTCCGAAACCAAGGTAACCTCAGCCGCCGTATCTACTACAGCTTGTACCTCAATGCCGTTTACCCTTACATTTACACGGAACATCGAATCAGATTTAATCTGCCTGATTATCACCGATGGGCCCTTATTATTATGGATCAGGTCTAGACCCTTGACACTGACCCCGTGACTTTTAAATCACTGAAAGATACTTTTCTACCCTCTTTTGGGGTATCACCTCCCTTGTCAGGCGCTTGATTAGTTCAATCTCGGGCCATGTGACCACTCTCATTACACCCGTAGCATCGATCGTTCCTAGCTGGAGATGGTGTCCTGCTCCTAAGCTTAGGACAGTTTCGTTTGAAATGTCCCAGCTCGTTACAGTTGAAACATTGCCTCCTAGATGGAGATGCAGATGAATTTCTAATGGGCCTTGCCAAAAGTTGGTCAAGCTTCCCTATCAAAATATTCATCTTCTCCTCTAATATATTATTTTTCTTTTCCATGACTACCATCCTATCAATAAGCCTATACTGCGAAGCCACCTTTACCTCAGACACCTCTATTTGCCCTTCGCATTCAACCTTCTTGACCGCTTTCATTCGGCCATACATTAATCCGTGTGTATGAATAGCCCACTCAAGCTTATCAATAGCTTGCTCTATTGACACGGGCCTGATTTATCACTTGCTCACCCGTTTCTTTCTCAATAGCACCCATGCAAAATCTTAATATCGATTCTTTCAACATATACGACTCGGGCAAGTCCCTATACGCTGTGCCAGCAAGGGTCAACACCCTGTCGGCCCAGTCATCGACCGATTCATCATCTCCTTGCCTAGCACTCGAGAAGGTAACCCTTGCCGTCTCTGGCATGTCGCGGTACCCAAACCGCCTCTCTAGCTTGTCTACGACCGCTAAATAACTTAGCTCTACCTCCCTATCTATCACCAAGGCATAGTACTCGCTTGCCTTGTCGGTCAAGCAGAGACACAGGTAGTCTCTCTTCTTCCTATCCTCCCACTCAAAAATAGTGGCGTACTTGTCAAATTTGGTAAGGAAAGCCTGCCAGCTTCCCCGACCATCATATGTCAGTGCCTCAGGCAGCGATTGCAGCCTAGACCTCTGCTGGTCAGTAGGCAAAGCTCTCTGGCCGAAGGGTGCCGCAACATTATCGCTTACACCTCGAGTTGCATTAACAACATTCTGCGAGTCAAGACGAGGGGTTGCCCCGCTCCTGTCAACCTGTGGTGCAGGTACCACTGGTGTCGAGGTTACATAACCTGACTGTCCTGGTGGACATATATTTGTCAATTGAGGTTGGTTAACAGGGTCAATAAATTGACCCTGACCACCCATTAACACATAATTCATTTGGCCAACATGCGAAACCGGTACCTGCGTCATGACCTGATACGGCATAGGCTGAGTCCCTTGCGGCATGGCATGGTATTGAACGGGGTAGGTCCCAGATGCCATGGACATTTGAGGCTGAGCCCCATGTTCCATGGCATGGTATTGTACCGGGTACGTCCCATGTGCCGTGGGCATTTGAGCCATCGCTTGGTATGGGCCAGCATGCATACCATGGTTCATCAACATATAAGGTGTCGATGTCACAGGCCTATTTTGAGCAGAATGGTTAAATGACCCCTGCTGCCATCCTAGTTCCACCTTGGGCTGAGTTGCAGTCTGGTACTGCACAGACTTAGGCTCAAATAACACAGGTGTCGATGTCCTAGTCCGATATGACGCAGACTGATCCACCGACCCCTTATGCCACACTACCTCCGTCATGTGCGGTGCCACTTGAGGCCTTGCACCATGATCAAGCACCTTAACCTCCGATGATCTTACATATGATGAAGGAGGACCACGGAGGGGGGCACTATCAATAGCTGCCGACACCCATTCTATAACATCTCGGCCCACATTGGCCACCGGTTCATCTACTTTTCCACTACATTGCTCAAACACCTCATCCTTCTCCATCTCTTTATAAGTCCCTTCCTGATCACCGATATTCGGAAACGTCTGAAGTTCAGGTTCATATTTACTGAACATGAGCATGGACCACAAGAACGGAGACGACCTGATAAGTGGTTTGTTGGCTAAATCATCCTTAGTAATGCTTCCGTTCATTTCCCTGAACGCTATAATAGATTTGGCCACTTTGGGACCAATGCCAGGAAGCTTTTGCAAATCATCCTCGGATGCAGTATCAACATCAATACGCTTTGAACGATCCATGAATGCCATGATGGAAATTACGTATATAGTTTAAATATGTTTGATGAAAACGAATTAACTACTAGTTCCACTACTTGGTACAAAAAAATAATAAATTTAAATCAACGTACTTAATTCGCACAAAAAATCATTTAATTTATTGAAGTGACTACGTAATATACCGAATGGATGCGCTCATGTACAAATTAACAGTTTACGGTAATTCACCAAAACCTTTCCAATATATCGTTGGACAGAATATTCAAATCACATTCCAATACCAACAATCTTGATTAATCAGGTATGTTGATTGCTATAAATAGCAACCAACAAGAATACATGAATAAAGGATAACGAGTGGAGGTACGAATCTCACTTGTAATGAAATTGTGACTCAATCGCGAACAATGTTTACTGTTATGTTGAAAATGAGAAATTCACCAGTTATCACTTAATAACTAATGAAAGTGTGATTGGATCACAAATCAATGTAACAAATTAATCTCAAATTTTATATTCAAGTTGTAACGAGAAAATACAATGTCAAAAATTCGCTAGTTATTACATAATAACTAGAGAAATTATTATTATTTGTCTTCACTAGACACTAGAACGTTTATGAAGGACTTTTATAGTACAACACGGGTCAACACAGGTCAAGCATCAAANCATATTTCTCCATCTCTTTATAAGACCTTTCCTGATCACCGATATTCGGAAACGACTGAATTTCAGGTTCAGAAAGTTTTAATATTCCATGCATTGACTTTACTGCTTGGAGAGAAAGTCTGGAAGTTAATATCGGATGGGTTTTCTTTTGCCCTATGCAGGTACTGCGCGCCAACTGTTGTGTGCGTATTGACGATGCTCAAACCTAGCGAGAATACGAGTTTTCACTTGTTCATGTTATATTTGCGTGGAATGTTATACTTGATGTCGATTTGGTTTGGTTTTCCTCTTCGTATGATACTGAAGTTGTTGTCATTACCCACTATATACGTCATAGATGACGTCATAATGCATGGCCCAAATTCTTCATTACTATTATCCGCGAAAAACAATTTGCAAAATATTTGTCTCGCAAGCTCTGCCCGCTTTGGTACTGGTGACATTTCCTCTGTGTTTTATTGCGGTTCTTTCGCGCGCAATGACTATCGCGTTCTTCAAGACGTACGGGTTCAACCGGATGTTAACGTTAGATCCGTCTGTGCAATCGATTTCAACGCTGTTCTGCTGGACGCTGTTTTTAATGTCCGCCGCGGCAGTGACACCACTTGTAACAACGCTCATTGCAGTTGTTTTACTTGGCGTTGCTGCAGATACAAATGTTGGCAGAGCTCCGGATGTTGGCGTTGCTCTCATTTCTGAAGTCATTTTCGAGGTTGTCATTTCCAATGGCAGCGATGTCTTTTTTGTTGACGAAGACGTTGTAACTGACGTCCGAGCGTCAAATGTTGGCGTCACAGTCTCTACCTTTGCTGTGAGAGGTTCGGTCAGTAGAAGTTCGGATTGTCTATTCTTACAGCGCAGGATGTCGGGCTAGCTGCGTAAATTAATTTCGCGTCACACCATAGCGTGTCGTTTGGAATGCTATCAGAAAGCGTGACGTCACGAGCGTCGAATTCTGACCGATAGCAGTCCGCTGCCTTGACCGTTAACACTAACGTTGTATATATGTACGGAGTCAGAAGAAGCGGTGTTTCGGGAAGAGGTCCGGACGATTTAGAAACGTTCCAGAACATTCCCCATCCGCCGCTGTTTTCCTCCGTAAAGACCGTTCCGTACGGAAACAATACACCTCTGCGATCTATCACTAAAACATCGATAGTATCGCTCTCGCCGTCGTTCGAATAAATTAGTCCATCAATTCTGAGTGTCGTCGCCTCATCGGCACACAGCGTCAGCTCTATCCGGTCGCCCTTGAACATGTGAAGCGACAAGACACCGGAAACTGTTGATCGCCATGGAATCCGGGCACTTCCGGCTCCACCGACGACATTTTCGAACTCGTAGTGCTTGTAAACCTCCTCTCCTAATGAGTGAACAGCAAGGGTCGCGCATAGTAGTATCCGAATTTCTGTGTAGTACATTGCACGTGGAGAAAACTCACGTTCTCCGGTTACTTTTGGAAATGAAATATATTGTTGATCAGATCTTGAAAGAATAAATTGTGGTGTGCATTGTGTTGACTGAAATAATTATTTTACCTTTATAGTATCTAATTTCGTTGACTTTATACATGTATTTAAAGGGCGTAGACGATTTTTGTAGCAGATCGTTACAGCAATTATCCAATCATATGCGTTAATGTGTTGCAATAAATGCACAAAGAATGAGTGATAACGTTAAAGTATTTCGCATGGGATTGTTCTTTAGAGCCGAACTCGTTAAATATGAAAACAAAAGATTGTAAATAGGGTAAGTGGACATCTTACGGTCTGTAAGAACACGAACAAGTTAAAAAGTTTCATACTAAAATATATATTGTTTTTGTTGATACAATTCGCATTTACACAGTATATCGAGTAACTACACTCCGTTCGTACCAAACGTGCATAGTTCATATTGCATTCACACCAAGCGCTTTCAAAAATAAGCGTAATAAAATACAATCCTTGCTTCCTTTTGTTCAAATGTATTTGATTATTTTGGTGGACATGGTGAAGCTTTGATGGGGTGTGTATGATTCCGGCTTGTCACCAGTTGGAGCATTCGCTCAAGAAAACAACTTCAGTGTGACCGATAACCGCACAAAACACTTGTGGATGATGGAATACAATGTTAAGCCAAAAACCGATCGAATGTATATAAATTGTGGTTTATTTAATGTGATTTCAAGAGGAAACGTTTGAAAAGAGCGTAAACACGTTAATTGTTATTACATTTTGTCAATTTACAAAGAATTTACGAAGAATTGTTTGTTTTGAAAGATGACGAAAATATAAATTTAAGATAAATAGATTAATCTGAAAGTTAAAATTGTGTTTATTTGTTTTCCAAATGGACTTTACTAAAGCTAATCCATCAATCACGTTGGCGACAAAGGGAACAAACGTAGAAACATGCTACGTAAAAAACTCAATGCGTGCGGCAAGGTCAGCGAACTGACGCACGAGCTGAAAGCGCTACCGCTGGGCAATCATCGGACTAGCCGCAGTTAGGTGCCTATGCTTCAGAAAACATCAACAGACGAAAGGCTTAATCTATGATTCAGCGTGGTGGATTCACAATATCACCAAATGGCTGCGTTCATCGTTAGAAAGGAGGTGGTCAACAGCGTCATCAGTTGCACCCTAGTTTCAAGCAGGCTCATTTCTGACCGTATCTCAACGAGACCTCACAATATTAACATCATTAAGGTCTAAACATCAAGTTCAATGACGAATAAAAGCGCATCATATTCAAAGTCCCGAAGAAACATTTCCTCATTTTGCAAGGCAACTGAAACGCCAATGTTGAACCAGATGCCTACCAAGATCGGTCAGGGACCGTAGGTAGATTTGGCATAGGGGAGACCAACGATAGAGGAATGAGGGTTCTTGAGTGCGACAGAAGCAACCAACTCATCCTGGCCGACACACAACCAGATCGATTTCATACTGGCGCCGCTACGGTTTAAGTCCAGCACCTACTAGGCGAACGTTAACACATTTTCTGGCGCAGACATCGACAGTGACTATGACTAAGGGCTTACCACCATCAAGCTGAAGTTAAAGAACAAGCTTATCGCCAAGAACCCTCGGATTGAATTTGACTTGGAGAAACTGAAAAATCAAGAGATAACAGAGGCATTTCATGCATAGATAGATGGCAGGTTTGCAGCCCTGAACATCCTAGGCAATTACATCGACACTATCACTTATAACATATAGAAGTTTCTCCTATCATCGGTCGAAGAAGGTCTTGGAAGATAGAGAAGAAGGAACAAACTATTGGTGACGACAGATGTCATGGACCTATGTAAAAAGCACAAGAGATCTATGGTATGAGAAGCACTCCAGCCTTGATTCTGGAACACAATACCAGAAAGCGATTCATCTTTTTTTTATATTATCGTTATAACATTGTTAAATAGATTCTAAATGCTGTACTTTAATTGTCATAGACCTTTTCATGTATTGATACTTTATTTAACAACTTATGAAATTCAATACTCTGATCATATTTCATTCCTTTAACAATGTTTTGAACATGTTTACTCATGGACTATATGTCTATTGTATATTGAATAAACGATAATATGAAGTGTTACAATTGAATATCGGTATTAGTAACAGATATATGTTCATGTAGCACGCAAACGTAGCCTTAATTTCGACTTGCACGCAAACCTTTACCTATTATTAAAAGTTCAACAGGGCAATTATGTGCTTAAAAGCTAGTTACATGTATAAGTCTGGTCAGGAAATGTTCATTTAGACCCTGAACACATTTTTTAAAGTTATTTTTCAATATAGAAATATAATGGAGTAGTTGCACGCACACGTTAAACAGCATTTTTAAAATACAAAAGGGAGCGTAATTCTGCTAAATTGCATGTCAGAGTTATGAAACTTGTTTAGGGACCTCACACAATAACCTCAAATACCAGTGTGAATTTGTAAGTGAAAACCTGGAGTAGAAACAAATGATAGACTCTATATTTAAAATACAAATTTCAAAGCAGACGTACACTTTCAAAGTTAAGTACACCGATTATAAAAATGAACTTGTATGAGTTCATATCATAACGAGCGATGCAAGTAAGTTGGAGTGTTCGACGTTAAAAAGTGTATGAGGGTTGTAATAATCACGTGTGTGTCTCGGACAGACGTGTATGAGGCTTCTAGTAGATTGTGCGTTCTATGCATAGATTTAACTGGTTCCAAACACATCCCTGACGCACTTACAAACCATATGATCACCAACGACTCAAATATTTGTATAATTAATGTTCATTTTTTAAATAATTATTTATATTGTTTTCCTTAGGTTTTTACGGTGAAGAATACATTAAATGTATTTAAATTAGTTGAAGTGTCTGGCGGCCTGTAATAAATCTTAGTCAGGGGATATCACTCGTAACACTCGATTCGGCGATGGTTTATCATGGTTATCTCTTCTGTATAAAGTGTAATATGCGGGCTAACGTCCATCGTTCATCCATGTGGTTTTTTAAAAACGTCACGGTAAAGTTTGTATTTTATAAATAAAACGTTCACATACCAAATACAGAAATGTAGCACAATCGTACAATATCCAAGAAACCTATTCGTGTTAACCACTAGTTTGAACACTTCTATTTTCATTCCAGTAACAGTTGTTATTGTAAGTGTGTATATTTGTGTACCCTTATGGTGTTCAGATCATAGTGTATTTTCCTTTTTTACTTTTAATCTTGGGTAATACAATTGTTTTTGAGTAAATTGCGAACTAAACATGTTTTAAAATTAAAGTTAAACGATATTAAAACAAACCTGCTTGCTCTAACTTCCGTTTTAAGAATGAAACTCCAATTTGATGACGCTTAACCACGTGACGTATCACGTGATCTCACGTGAATAAATAGGAACACAAATTATAAGAAACAGCTGAGTTCATAAAACAAGAAACAGGCGCATGTACAAACCTTTTCGAAATTTCTTGGCATGCAGCGAAGAAAAGCTCATTATTTGTATTTTATTCCGACGGGTAATACAACGATTAAATGCAACAAGAGGACCATGATGGCCCTTAAGCGCTCACCTGAGTTCACAGACGCCAATTGTTGAAGAATTACCTGATATAAGGTATAAACTTAGTAAGACAAGAAGATTTTTTAAGGTTTTTACCATATATGGTCATGGCGGCCATCTTGGTTATGTGATCAAATGTTTTTTAACAATTCTTTTGTCCCATGACCTAGGGATGCTCCACATGAAATTTAGTTGAAATTGGCTCAATGGTTTAGTAGAAGAAGATGTTAACAAATTGTTTACAGACAGACAGACGGACGGACGGACGGACGCCGGACGGTGAGTGATCACAATAGCTCACCCCGAGCTATCGCTCAGGTGAGCTAAAAATCCTCCGATAAAACGTCTTTAAAACAAAAGATAGTTCGACTATGTACATAGATATTGACAAGGTAAATCACTCGCCATTTTCTAAAGCAACGGAAGTGCGTCATTATGCATAATTAAATCGCTGTCAACCCCGCTCGCTTATTAAAATGCGCGCGCAGGCCGGGAACCTCGCTCTTTCTCTATCTACTTTCAGTTTCAACAGAAACATCCACAGACGATGTGATAAATCCTTGTAACTATTGTTTCACTCAATGTATGGGGGCAATCGACACAAGATATTGTAAATTGCATACACATGAATCATAAACAACGGGTANCGGACGGACGGACGCCGGACGCTGAGTGATCACAATAGCTCACCCCGAGCTATCGCTCAGGTGAGCTAAAAATGTGCTATTCAATTCTTAATTAATTGCGTTAATTAATCGTTTTATTATTATGACTTCACTTTAAAATTTAAATGTTTAGTTTTACAGCAATAATGTTAATGTGGACAAATACAACAAGCGATCAAATAACGGTTACGGCTTAAACAATCTTGGAAAATTACTGAAAGTTTGACTTTGAGAGTATATCGAGATCAAAGTTCGTTGGTTAAATTAAAAATGCAAAGAGTGGCAGTTTGAATAAAATTAATAGAGACTGTTTATTGAAAACAACAAACAGACAAAAGCATTATGGATAAAATTAATTGAATCAGGTCTCAGTTGCGAAATAATAACAATTATTAAAAGTATATATGCAAATGATAAGTCATGTATAAAAAAAACACACAAAGGATATGTCGTACTTTGACTTCTTTGATGTCTCTCTTGGTGTTTAACAAGGAGCAACCCTGTCGCCGCTACTTTTTATAGTGTTTATAAATGATATTGATTGTATTAATTTAATGTTCAAAATATAACAAATGCAGATTTGCATCTGCTATCTGTTTTTATGTTTTTATTAGCTGACGATATTGTATTATTTACTACTAACACAGTAAGCCTTCAGAACCAACTTCACTATGTATACCTTTACTCTTCTAAAAGGGGTCTTAAAATTAATGTAAATAAAACGAAAATATGCATATCTGAAAAACGAAAAAGCAGGTGCAATTGATTTGGTCAATTAATAACGAGTGCCTTGAAATTGTCGACAGTTTTGTATATCTGGTTATAAAATTCCTGTACACGTGAAATATGATTAATTCTGTAAAAGTATTGAATTAACAGGCACTTAGAGCATATCATCATCTTGTTTCTATTTTTGGCCGTGTCAAATAAGATGTAAAAACCAAACAATCTCTATTCGATTCATTAGTAGCACCAATCATACTGTATGGTTCTGAAGTCTGGGGCATTTATGACAAGTCTGATATTGATAAATTACACTACAAATTTTGTAAATATATTCTTTGTGTAAAACATTCTACTTCTAGGTATGCTGTTCTTAGTGAACTGGATAGATTCCCTCTAACCGTCTCATGACAACTTAGAGCATTGCGTTATTGGATGAAACTTGTAAATAACCAAAATTCATTATTATTAAGTATTTATGGAACAGATAAATGTTTTAACCAATTTTAATTGTACGAAAAATAATCTATGGTGTCAAGCTTTGAAGTCAACTTAAGACAACCTTGGCTTGGGTTATATGCTTTATACATCTGATTTCACTTGCGACATTGCTTGCATGGTACACCAAAGAATAAAATACCAATTTGGTCAAGAATGGAGCGATACTTAAGCTTCCCAGTCCAAAATGGAGTCCAAATGAGCCAATTTCGATAAAGTTCCCATTGTCTGGAAATGGAAGTTGGCAGATATAGAAGGTTGTCCCGCGAAGACCGCAAGTGTAAACTCTGTATCCAGAATGTTTTTAAATCCGAATATAATTATGTTGTCCATTATATAACGAATTGCGTATAAAATATAATATCAGAACATCATGGCCTACCATAAGTAAATACATATTAATGATGTCCTGCACAAATGTTCTTAAGCTAAAAGGCATTGCAAAAAATTTGGTTGAATCGTTCAAACTTAGATGTGATACTTCAAATCGTCTAGCTGTTGTTTAATTGCATGTTAATAAACACAACTGTATTTAATAGTCATACAAATTATTTGTGTTAATTGTCATATTTACTCATGTTTAAATAGTATTATTGTATGAATCCCTGTCTTGGCCATATTTCTTTTGTATATATGTACTTGGCCAAAGGCAAAATGCCGGATTGCCAATACACTTTATAACTTAACTATAACAATCACAAAACAAATATTAAAAAAATACATTCGGCACTAGTCTATAAAGATGCATATTCATGTAGAAGATATTTGTTTATTTTGGTATTGTATGGTCGACTGTAATTTCACATGTTATAACAGAAAAAGAATACATAGTTTTACAAGTGTCGTTTTTTTTCAACGTCATTAAAATATCAAATATTGTATGTTCTTTGCTTCAACAGTTAAAGGTCCTATGCGTTGGATTTAGACTACATTACACCAAGAAGTAGTGCATAGTCAGGAAACGCGTATTTGATGTTGCTTCATTCGTTAATAAATAATTTTAATTTTCAATGTTATGTTGTTGTTTTTTTTTTAGTTTTGTCATTTTTTAAAATAGGTTTATCTAAATAAACTCCCAACTCTAACAGCTTCCAACCTAAAATTCCCGAAATAATAAAAAAAGGATGCAAAGACGTTCTTTGGACACTTGATAAACACGATCCCTTACACTATCGTTCAGTTCCTACGCATGTCTTTGGAAACTACATATGTGCTTGTATGAAAAGAACAAAACCATATATATAGTAAATATTATAAAGTAAAGTATCAATAACAAGTCTGTCACAAGACGAGAATAATGTGCGGTTGATCCCGGACTCGATACCGGGACCTATGATCTAGCCGAGTTCGAGAGAGCACACGCATTGATGGCGGGAGGTCCCGGACTCCCGGGCTGCACAATTAGCACTACCCGGCGACAATAGCGTCCGACGCAATGAAGTGTTGGAATCATTTTTCCCTAGAATCTACCCGTGTGTTAATCAAAAAAAGATTGACACTGTTCCATTTGATTTCGATACGAGGAAGATTTCGAGTTTGGCAGAGGATACTGGCACGGTACCGAACTCAGGCGGGAATGTGATTACATGTAGCTGTGTAAGTGGCACGGTTATATCACTTGGTAAAACACTCACCTTGATAGCAGGAGGTCCATTTCAGAGAATATGTTGTTTAAGTCAGTTGTTGATGAAAATGGCGACTAGTATTCGAGAAACGGCTTCATTTACAAAACTCGTCTCTCCCCTGGCTGTAAAAACGCTTTGCGCGGGATTTGACGTTTTTTTGCCTGCAATAAATGCTCGATTTCGGAAAACATACCGTTTAAATAGCCTTCAAACGGCGCTTCGTAAAAGGCTGCGATTAGTTTTTTTTTGTGTTTTACCGAATCCAGTTCGATGTGTGTGACCGTATTACGATGGTGTTTTGCCGCGCAAACCGCGAAATAGCTCATCAATGAGAACATGGCATCAACAGCTAAAATAAGGCCTTTTATAGGTAAAAGCATTTCACTTATAGGAAGACAACCAGAGAATAATGGTCCCTGGTTCAGTTCCACTATACAGGCGGATATTTTTCATGTGCTCGTTTAACCTTGGTCCAACCTTACATAATTGGGCGTTTTTTTTTGTTCATTTTTTTTTCAATTTCGTGAAGATCATACATCAATAAAGCGTCCTTCCATGGCGGGACAAAATTCTATTGTGTCATAAAGAAGCGCCTATCCCAACGTTAAAATCACGTTATTACAATGATTTTCTAATAAAGTCAGATTTCGCTTTGTTTATTGCAGAACACACAACGCTAAGCGTAATGATCCCTGGGAATTTCAGCTACTTGCAAAAATAACATTTGTTAATTACAGATGTTACATCTGTAATTAACAAATGTTATTTTTGCAAGTAACTGAAACATGGTCAATATTCTTCTGAAAACATGAAGTAATCTGCAATTAGGTGCTATGTCAAAATTGCCATTCGTATTTATCGGATTTCATCACTCAGCTGTTCAAATAGTAATTTTTTTGGAATTAAACTATGCTGTTTCGTACATGTGTAAATATTTGTAGAATTTACTTTTATAGTTAATAAGTGTACATCTCAGAAACGTTTTTCTTGCGTTCTATACCATTGTTTTCAATCTTAAACTGTCCAAATGTAAACATATAAACATTAAGTATTTTAAAACCAATAAAGTCTCTTAACACACAAATGTGTTTTCAAAAAGAAAATTATTATTTAAAATCAAATACACTGTGCTTCTTAATCAGTATATAAATGTTATGCAGAATGCAAAACGGATCCGAACAAAACATGGTATAAATTTCACTTAAACTTCTCTGGAAAAAATGCATTTACCATGTACTATGTTTGAAAAAAAAACGTACAATTACCTTCATAAGGCAAAAGATTTCGAATTTTAATGCAGTATTTTGTATTTTCGATGGTATGATGTGAACAAAACGCTATTTCTTCATTTCGTAATTGTTAAAAAAAAATCGCTACCTAAACACGAGTTTGCATAGATGAAAGCTAAAAGCCACCGATTGTTATCACCCGCTAAAGGCGGAGGAATATAAAATCTGCGTTGTCCGTCCGTTCGTCCATCCGTCTGTCACAAAACTGTTCAGGGCTATATCTTAGAAACTATATAAGATATCAACATGAAACTTAATGAGTCTATTGATATCAATGATAAGAAGTACAATGCTTAAGAACCATAACCCTTCACATTCTTAAATAAGAGATATTCCCCTTTGTTGTTTTTGTATGATTTAACTTTTCAGGGCTCTATCTAAGATACGTTTCATGATTTCAACATGAAACTTCATTGATATCAATAAGGTGAAGTGCCCTGCACAAAAACAATAGCCCTACACTTTCTTAAATAAGAGTTATTGCCCTTTGTTTTTGCATGATGTCACTTTTCAGGGCTATATCTCAGACATCATAAGTGTTTATCATGAAACTGTATGATTATGTAGAATCAATTAGGAGAATTGTCTTGCACAAGAACCATAACCATACACTTTCTTAAACAAGAGTTATTGTCCTTTATTGTTTTTGTATGATGTAACTTTGCATGGCTGTATCTCAGATAACCGTAAAGATTTTATCATGAAACTTCATGGGTGCATATATACCAGTGAGGAGAATTACAATGCATAAAACAATTACCCCACACTTACGGTAATTATATTTTTTTTATGATTATACCGACATCAAGGGATTTGCACCCATTCATACACACAAATTATTTCAACTAAACGAATTTGCTTGCTTTTATAAAAACAATTATGTAACCGGAGTATATTTCCTGTATGTTTTCTAAATTGTATTATGTTTATTTCCGAAAGCGCTCGGTTTGAATGCAACAGATTCTTTCGACGATTGGTACGAAAGTAGTAAACTTACTCAATTAACTCTATAGGCGTCACCAGCTTAAACCGAACTTTTGAATTAATACTTACTAAATCGATTGATTCTATAACGAGTTTAGTGCGGTCAGTTTATAGTTTGGTAAGAAGGATGTCCATACGAAACAATATCTCCATTTGTGTTTAATACTCGAGAATAGCCAAAAAAAAAATATATGGACCAGACTGGCCATTATCGATAATGTCGGTTTGCCTATTTCATTCACGTTTGCAACACGCGTTGCTTTGTTGACGTCGATTACGTAAATATCAGCAGTACTTTTACGTCGCAGTTTCGATTTTTTCTTTTGTTTCAATCAACCACAATTGTAATGCACAGTTTTTTTCTGCCACGATGCACGTGTTTTCTTAATTGAATGGTCCCACTTGCGATATATCTGAATCACACCCAATTAAATCAACTTACTATACAAACAATAATTAAATGCATTAAAACTCACGGGCATCAGATCAATTTTAAGCAAATGCCGTTGATTTAACCTAATTCCTTTGTAAAGGAATGCTTTTCTACGCTTATAAACCATTTGGTGCGACTGTTTTGTATAAGTTTGGGACGAACAGATTAAAACTACTTAATTTACTATATAAATAAAAAATCCCATCAACAAAAACACAAATGCTTTAGTATGGACTTCATTAACTATTTATATTTTAAACATTATTTACTCTAGAGTTATCGTCAGTGAAATCAGCTAAAGCGTGTATGTCCATAAACTATACGCCTATTTATTGCCATATTGTTATTAATTAACCAATTTCAATGCGTTTTTCGTATGTAATTCGGTGAGATGTCAAACCATGTATGCATTGTTATTTTTTGATGGAGTGCGGCTTAAAAAAACAAGCCATGAGACGTCAATAGTGTCACACTTTCTTTTAACCCAAATATACACATTAACGCAGATGATTAAGCAATTGATGTAACGGTTTGCGTACAATGATCGCCTACGTTGCTGACATTGATGGATGGCCTTAAGGTGGTGTGCTACTAGTTTGAAGAAAATGCTGACTATATAATTTTATACACTCTCAAAATCAGATCTGCAATATATTTCATTTTCAAATTTAATCTACTGACATTGGTGTTCAACAGGTACAATGCACACAGAAATTCGGATATTACAATTCACAGCTCTCGTGTTACATGCGTTTGGGCAGGAGGTTAAAAGCGGTACGAGTTCGAAGATGTCGTCAGGGGAGCCGGAAGTGCGCGGAGTCCTTGGAGATCCGCCGCTTCCGGCAACTCGTCGCTCCGCATGTTCAAGGGCGACCAGATAGTGCTGACGCTGTGTGTCGACGTCGCGAGGACACTCAGTATTGACGGCTTATTTTTTCGAACGACGGCGGGAGCGATACTATCGATATAACAGTGATAGATCACACGGGTGTATTGTTCCCTTATGGAACAGTGTTTACGGAGGAAAACAGCGGCGGATGGGGTGAGTTTTGGAACTCTTTTAAATCGTCTGGACCTTTTCCCAAGACACCGCTTCTTTTGTCACCGTATAGCAATACAACGTTATTGTTAACGGTCAACGCAGCGGACTGCTACGGGTCAGAATTCGACGCTCTTGACGTCACGCTTTCAGCTGACGTTGCAAACGAGACGCTATGGTGTGACGCGAAATTAATTTACGCAGCTAACCCGACACCATGCGCTGTAAGAATAGACAATCCAGAGATGACTTCGATGCCAACGCAAGCATCGGAAATTACAACCTCGGAAATTACAACCCCGGAGACGACGCCAACGCTAACAACGGAAATGACAATATCGGAAAGTGTTGCTACAAATGAAGTAGAAACAGAGGTGGCAATAAGAAACAGCGTTCAGCAGAACAGCTTTGAAAGCGATTGCATAGACGAATCTAACGTCAACATCCGGTTCAACACGTCTGTCTTAAAAAACACGATATTCATTGCGCGCGAACGCACTGACGTAAGACACATAGGAAATACGACCAGTAACAAAGCGGGCAGAGCTTGCGATACACATATATGGCAGATTGGCTTCGCTAATAATCGTAATGATGAGCTTGGACCAGGCCCTATGACGTCATCTTTGACGTACCTAGTGGGTAACCACAGAGACTTCCGAACGTTCCCTGGTTTCATACGAAGAGAACACCCAAACCAACTCGAAATCAAGTATTACATTCCTCGCAAATTTAACGTGAACAAGGGAAAACTCGAGTTCACGTTAGGTTTGACCAGCGTCAACACGGACAAAACAATCGGCGTTCAGTATCTGAAAAGAGCAAACGTAAACCCATCCGATATTAATTATCAGACGTTTTCACTCAGTAACCTGGTGAACGAATGGAACATTCCGGCGAAGGCCGTCTCACCGTCGTTAGAAAACGTACTGACGCTACATTTTGACCGTCTTGACTCGGGATCTGTTATTGTGGACTACTTAAAACTGGCGTACAATCCACGGAAATGGGGCACGCAACCGGTGACATTGAACTTGGACACGACAAGGAAAATACGCGCGCTCAAGTACAAAGAAAATGCGAGTAGGAAAAACAAGGATGGGGAGATACCTAAAGGCATGCATTTGTTCGTGGACGGGAAACGTATCGACGGCGAAATGGAAAAGGTAGTCTTGATGCATAAACCAAATTTGCAAATGTTCGCGATATCGGAGAATGGCGAGATTCACGTGAATCATGTGACTACGACCGGAAGACGGCAGAACCGACAGAGTATTGGTGAGAACGGCGAGGACCAACAAAAGGAAGTATCCGGTTTCTTCATAGGTAATCCCGGTAACAACATTGAGACGGTAATGCTCAACTCGAAGAATAACGAAATCAACATCACGTTCGTTGACGGATCGTTTGTCACGTTTTCTTTGCAATATTCCGCACTGGAAACAAGAGTGGTCGTAACCGATACGAATATTGCCGGCGGGTCATTGACCTTCTTCTCTACGCAAATCTCCGATGGCCTCGCGGGCGCTAATGACGTCATCGTGGACGGTGGCGTTGCGCGGAAGAACGTCATGGATCCAAGTGTCGCTCAGCTGAGCGGTACGAGATTCAAGTTCGTCAAGACGAATCAAGACAACACGTTCGACGTCAGTGATGAAACGGAGATCGTATTTCCGGTGTTGTTATCCGGTTAATAGTTTGCACATCGGCTACAGTCCACTGACATTTGCAGTTGGCGGTTACTGTCCATTCATCTATGTAGTCATTCTATTTATAGAGGTGTGACATTATTGCTTTCGTCCGACCTCTATGCCAACTTGTCATTTCTACACGGTACTTTTTACTTAGAAAGATTCTGCGGAAGAATGAGGTTATTTCTAAACAAGCATAATTTATTGTATACTTTTTTTAAAAACCATTTTTTTATTGATAACTTTACATGTGCGTTCACTTCAATTACTCGTAACTTTGCGTTTATACATGTATGTTCAATAAAATGGTTGTACTTAAGTAGTCTTTTTGTATTTTTTTATTTTCGCTTCCGAGCACACATATAAACATATTTATTTAAGTTAAAAATGATTCTTTATTTATAAGGCCGGTGGTTATTTTACAAAGAATAAGGGACGTTAAGCGACGTTATTTTCCTGAAAATATTGATGTTTTTAAAAGTTAAGGACTGCATTCATTCAACATCAAAATATGATCAATTTGAATTCGGCTTCACGTTGACATGACTATTGCATTGTACGTGACATAGATGACGTCACAATGAACGTTCCAAACTCGCGCGTTTCTTCGAAAAACTCCAATTTCGAGAATTGTTCAATGTTTATTATCATTTTATGACAGTTAACCAAGTTGATTTTTCGGAAAACTGCAATACATTTTAGTGATTTGATCGTCGATTGTATTTATATTTGGTTTACGCTTGTGCTGAATGTGAAACATATTTTTATTATCATCTAAATCGAAATTTGATTGATGGTTTATAATTACTAACCATGAACGTTTGCTACCATTCAATATCGCGTAAGCGATCAATCACTGATGCTGCTAAAGTGTCGTATTAATTAACCATGTTTATAGATTTAACATAATAATATAGCCTACATTAGCTGCATTGGTTGCGTTATTTAAGAAATAATTGGTAATATATTATTTTTAATCGTATTTGCTTCATATATGAAGAGTGATTGTTTCTCACAGCGCTCAATCATATTCAATATTACTTGCATATCTTATCAGTTTCGATGTGAAGCATCAAGATAATTGAATATTCATTATATTGTTAATATTATATGACATGTAAAATGTTTGTTTGATCTATGAAAATGAATAAAATCATGAATCACATTTTGGATCACCTTATTACTGATTGAGTAATAAGCGCGGCAATCTGCGTCTATAAAAATCGGAGTTTCTGACGTTGCCGTAAAAAGCAATTGTAAAACAGTGAGCGTCTTTCGAGGCTGTTAATCACGCCAATGCTACTTCCGAGATCGCGCTAAGGACCGGATGTTTTTAAATTTTACGGATAATTATACAGGGTGAATAGGTTTTATATGTTTTTTTCAGCATATTTCGCATTATTTAAAAAATCGGACAATGTAGTGCGATACAGCGAAGATTTATTCATCCACAAATGTACAGAAACATATAATAAAAACCTATTTGGAAACGTGATAACCTTTACAACTTGTGCATTGTCCGATTTTTTAAATACTGCGAAATATGTTGAAAAAACATATAAAACCTACTCACCCTGAAAAATTATGCGAGACATTTCAAAACATCCGGTCCTTACGGCCACCTCGGAAGTATCATTGGCTCATTTATTAATGCATCGCAAAAAAGAGGTGGCGCCCGTGATTAACGACCGTGGTCTTTGTCTCGGATTGGAGATAACGTCTTTTCAACAAACGCGTGCATTGAGGATATTTTTAAAAGATTACTCTCTGCACAGCCACTTTAAGTTGATATTAGGTTGAAAAAAAAAATGAATACAGGAAAATAACATCCCTGGACGTCCCTTGTCCTTTGATGATGTACATGTTGAGCGTATGTACAACAATATCCATATATACATCATGATGACGTATGCGTATGTTTAGTGTAAGCGTCTTATGAATATTCTGGCGGAAAATGAAAATAATACGTGCCGTCACATAACGCGAATTATAGCACAGGTAAGATGAGAAACGACTTATCAAAGCTAAATAACTCTTAAGTATCCGGCTAAATTCCATTCATATCAGTTTGCTCAGAGAAAAGGCCCACATAACGTGGTTTTAGCCAAACGACCATAACATGAACAAGAGCTGACCCAAGACATATATTCTCGACTATTCTTGCGCTTTGATAGTGCAATGTACATATCTGTCAGTCATCTGATTTAATTACTTTGATTACATATTTGATGGTGAATATCTACATGTATATAAGTTACATAGTTAGTCATATGCAAATTTAAACCTGAACATTTAGATAAATAGTAGAAAACAAATTGCCACACAATTACAGTTGTATTGTTTTATCAATACATTTATTTTCATTTAAATAACTGTGCAATGCCAAGATAGTTTTCCATATAAGCTACCTACACACAAATTTCACGCAAAACGTTCATCAAAACTAAAGTTTATGTTTTGCCTAATATAGTAACAGTGATGGTCACTTTGATGTGACTGGCCCCACATGCAATCCCAAGCTAAGTCTGCATTTATGCAAGCTACACACTAAATCTCAGAAAAGCGAAGTCAAGTTATTTATTTTGAAAACAAATATTGGCTAACCGTGACCTTGACTCGACGGTCCACGAATTGGTTACGTGTACGCTATATTCACCACACCAAATTGCAGTGAAATATATTCACATAAACTAAAGTTATTGAAAGGATTTTTTTCCTATTTTAAGTAAACTGATCTTGGGAGGCACGCTAGATAAGAATATAGGCAGCATACGCACACAATTACATCTGAATACCTCTCTACTTACTGAAGTTATTTAAACGAAACCATCTATATATTTTAGCAGCATATACCTTCACCCAACTGGCCCCAAACGTTTGGTCTCCGTGCATGCTTTCTATATCCAAAGTTCCATTAAGGATGGTCATTATAAAGTAAAATTACTGATTACCAAACACAAACCTTAGTCCAAATTGTATAAGGACAAAAGGAGCATTATTCTGCTAAATGGCTATTCAAAGTTAAGGCCCTTGGTCGGTGACCAGATCGTTAAGAAATATTGGTATTTAATTGAATAGTAGAGATAGAGATATTAAGTTGTTTCACGCAAAACGTAACCGGAATTTGTCAACCACAAAACCACAAAAATGGGCACCACTTCGCATAATCTCAAAGAAATGTATGAGGTTTCAAATGCGTATCTGTATTAGTTACAACGATATGCACTTGTTGCATACAAACATAATCATGTATTTAATCTTACACGCAAAGCTTTTACCTGAACAAATATGTTAAGGTTTATTTCAATTCGTTTGTGGATATACATATATAAATTTAGAGATATTGTACGCAAATGTTAACTTTACAAAAAGGGGCATAATTCTGCTGAACTGTCGGTCAGATTATATGGGCCTTGTTCTGTGACCTCACATAATTATCTCAAAGACATGTATGAAATGTTGAAATTGAATATTTGTATTAAGTACAGAGATATGTATAAATATTATTATGATTCATTGTGTATTATTTATTACTCAAACTTGACTTCTCATTCTATTATAGATTCGTCTTTGTTTTTGTTTATGTTATCGTTATATAGATTCTAAATGCTGTAAGCCAATTATCCTATGTCTTTTCATGTATTGATACTTTATTTTACAACTTATGAAATTCAATACTGATCACATTTCATGTCTTTATATATGTTATTATGTTTTGAACATGTAAACTCATGGACTGTGTGTCCATTGTATGTTTAATAAACCATATATGTATGTATTTGTAGCAAGCAAACCGTAGCCTAAAATGAGGGCCATAATGTGCTTAAAAGCAAGGAACGTGTATACGCCTTGGTCAGCGACAGTGCATTTAGACCCTGAACACATTGGTAAAGTTGTATTTCAATATAGAAATATGTGTCGTGTTTTGAGAAAACTGGGCAAAATGCTTGTGCGTAAAGTGTCATCCCAGATTAGCCTGTGCACAGGCTAATCCGGGACGAAACTTTCCGCCTAAACTAGATTTTCGCTTAGAAGAGACATCTTTTAAACCAAAAATTCCATAAAAGCGGAAATTGTCGTTCCTTATTAGTCTGTTCGGAAGGCACAGGCTAATCTGGGATGACAATTTACGCACAAGCATTTAGCCCAGTTTTCTCAGAACACGCCACAATTCTGCTAAATTGCATATCAGAGTAATTGAACTTATTTAG
The DNA here is from genome assembly GCA_007657795.1 of Dreissena rostriformis. NCBI lineage: Eukaryota > Metazoa > Mollusca > Bivalvia > Myida > Dreissenidae > Dreissena > Dreissena rostriformis. The sequence continues at coordinate 49,480 of VMBQ01005296.1, forward strand.
TGACCTCACACAATAACCCCTAATACAAATGTGAAGTTTCAAGTGGATACCTGCAGTAGAAACAAATGTTAGGCTCTATATTTTTTATTCAAATTTAAAAGCCGACGTACACTTTCAAAATTAAATTAACAGATTATATTAATGAACTTATACAATTTTCATATCATTACGAGCGATGCAAGTAGGTTCGAATGTTAGACGTCAACAATTGTATGAGGAATGGTTATTATCAAGTTTGTGTCTAGAGGAGACGTCTATGAGACTTCTTGTAGATTGTGTGTTCCGAGCAGAGATTGGACTGGTTCCAAACATAGCTCACCATATGCCTGACGCACCATCAACGACTTAAATATTTGTATAGTACATGTTCATGGTTTAAATAAATCATTTTTTTCCGTTTGTTTTTACTGTGGAGAATACATTGAATGTACATGTATTTAAAGGGACTTGTTCACAGTTTATCAAAATGAGAATTTTTCAACTTTTTTTCACAGATTCAAGAAATAAATGAACAATGTATGTCAGTGTGTGAAATAACACTAATGCCGCAGAATTATACTGAAAATACACTTTCGTTTACGAAAAATCATCGTTAGAAATTGATAAAATGATAAAGCGTCTCAGACGCGAAACGATTACAAAAAAATCTATTTCTTGTGTTATCGTTATATTTTGTAACAATACGTGGATGACTATACAAAGTATAAATAAATGGCAACCCATGTGAATACGGATGGTCAGGTCGCACATAATGAAGTCGTAAACACTCAACGACGACCCGAACATAAACTCTGAATTACACACATACACACGGGAAGACGAATGACTGAGTGGTTTCGGCGCTTGGCTTTTACTTAATGGGTCAGCGGTTCGAGCCCTGGTTGGGTTAACTTTTTTTTTTCTCTTTTTTTACGTTCATGCTTGTTTTCATATTGTAGCTCTTTAGTTCTGATGTTTATATTTATCAATTTAAAGCATTAAATGACAAATTTCAAAACATGACAAAATCTGTTAATAAGTTGACACGTCTGGCGGACTGTAATACCTCTTAGTCAGGGGAGAGCACTCTTTTAAACTCGATTCGGCGATGATTTATCATGGTTATCTCTTCTGTGTAAAGTGTAATATGCGGGTTTACGTTAATCGTTCATCCATGTGGTTGTTTGAAACGTCACGGTAAAGTTTGTATTTTATAAAAAGTACTTTCCCATATCAAATACAGATCATAAATGTAGCATAAACGTTAAATATACAAGAAATATAGGCTTTACAGCTAAGGTCGAAACACAATGTTTGCTTAAAATAACTTTGGGATTTTCCGTTTAGTTCTTTTTTTTTCCTATTCTATTTTTAAAGAAATAGTTGACGACTAAGAAACTTGATGGGACAAATCGAATACTAGGTCGGTGCCGAATAAAGCGAATTTCATTTTGCTCGGCCCGAAAATCTGTCTAAGCCTCGCAAAATCAACTTCGCTTTATTCGGCACTGACCCAGTATTCTCTATTTGTTCTAGAAATAGTCCAATAAAATAAATTCGTAATATAAATTGTGAAAATCAGTCATTTATGACTTCTATATTTAGTTTCATGTGATGTTGATTATATCGAAATATCGATATTCGTACCTTCAGCAGTCAGCTACCACATCCGGCTTGTACCGTGTACCGAGATTCAACGGTTGTTAGTGTCGGTAACGTATCTATCAGCATCTATACTACTCAACATTCCTACTTGATCATGGCAAACCTTCATTTGTTACAAAAATATTAAAACTCACGATACGGATTCCAATGTAAGATTAAACGAGATTTCGACGAAATCAAAATATGTACAAGACTTGTCTATGTTTTCACATATCTTAATATAACAAATGTTATGTACACCTTGTGCAAAACGATATTTAATATTAACGATATACAAGCTTATGTTGGATGTTGATATTCAAAGGTTAGTTAGTTATATCAAATATATTTGTTTGTAGTCATTATATATGTGTGAATTTGTAAACAAATTATATCGTTTATTTTTGGACAATGCGGTTTGAGTTATGTTTAAAAATATTACTAAATTAAAAATAATTATAGGCATTGCTCCATAAATTAAGTTTAAATGAATCATGTATCTGTGCATTATGTTGTGTAAATTAAGCTCTTCGGAAAAGCTGCATTGCCAAACAACATTTATACCATCGGTTTTTATTACTGAAAGAATAAATTCTTTTCGTAATTACACAGTTATAAAAAGTAAGCAATACAACATATTTCTCCAAATTTTTCAATCGTAACGCGTTTGTAACGCTTTATAAATTTCAGGTTTTTTAATCGTCAGGAAATTTGCAAACATGAAACTTTTTTTTTTCATTTTTGTCAATTTACCAAAACGTGAAAAGGTCCCTTTAAAGGGACTGTAAACCACGTCGTAGTTTACAGTCCCTTTAACCCAGTTATGCCTAGCGTCTAGAAAAAAGGCATTGGCAAACAGTGTAGATCCAGATGAGACACCGCATGATGGGTCTGCGCTGTTTGCTTAAAGGAATTTCTGTAAGAAATATTCTAATTATAGAAATAAATATACTAGACATCCCTAATTTTGGAAATAAATTTATCTAATTTAGAAGGATGGGAGAGTCCACTAGGCATAAACGGGTTAAGGATATGTACAGTCTGCTTTAGTACAAATGAGCCTCACTCTGTGAAAAGGGGGTTTAATGCATTTGCGTAAAGTGTCGTCCCAGATTAGCCTTTGCAGTCCGCATAGGCTAATTAGGGACGACACTTTAAACGAAAGATTCAATAACAGCGGAAAGTGTCGTCCCTGATTAGTCTGTGCGGACTACACAGGCTAATCTGGGACGACACTTTACGCACATGCATTAAACCCCTTTTTCACAGAGCGCGGCCCAAATGTATTTTATGCTGGATTTTAAGAGAATATTAAAATCAAAACATAATTTACGACTTGTTGCGCTTTGTCATGTATTTATGTGATCGTGTATTGTGATATCATTTAACCATTATTAAATAACTTACGAGTGACTTTATGCTGTCGTTGGTTTTTATTCTCGAGTCAGCTTGCGAAAAGCCCGATAAAGCAATCACAATGGTCGAGTGTGCGCGTTTGTGTGCAAGCGTGCCAGCGTGCCAGCGTGCGTATGAAAAGGTTACTTTGTTTGTTGGGAGTTTGAAGTATTTCATTTATATCATGGCTGGTTATAATTATACATGAAAGAAACTAAACAAGCGTATTCCTACAACCAACAGAGATGAGCATTACTACAGCAACAACTTCTTATTTAAGATAGGTATCAAGTACGTTTGACCTTGTTTGCTATTGAGAAACAGCATATAGTGCATACTATTGGGTGGGGTGTTCAAATTGTTAAATCTTGTATCTTAATTCATAATTTTTAAATGCTGCATACCGGTAGTCGCCAAACGAAACGTTGAGTGACGAAGAATTCAAACGTAACTTATTCTGCTATAATGCATTATTAACGAGCGAATACATGGCTAAATAACCTTACAATGGGTGAAATTATTGAAACCGGATTTTCTTGAAATTCGAACATCATATTGCCTAACGCAAAATGCGTAACTTATAGTAATATAACGCCTACATACACATAAGTCTGGCAAATTATTTCTCTCTTTAAAGATTTTATGTTTATTTACAAATCTTATAAAAAGCAGGATGCATACAGACAATCCTTTTTTATTCAAATGAGCCACGCTTTGGAAAAATGAGGTTACATGTATGTGCGTAAAGTGTCGTCCCAGATTAGCCTGTGCAGTTCACACAGGCTTATCTGGGACGACACTTTCTGCATTTAGGATATTGTTCGTTTAAAGAACGTCTCTTTTTAGCGATAATTCAATCTAGGCGAAAAGTGACGTTCCTGATTAGCCTGTGAGGACTGCACAGGCTCATATCGGACGATTCTTTACGCACATGTATTAAGCCCCATTTTCCCAAAGCGAGGCTCAAATGCAATATAAATTTTACCTATTGCGTTGCCGTCCGGTATAAGTTTAAGATATTCGGTTAGCAAGTTGATCATGCTTGGCTTGAGTTATAGCATTTAAAGGGACCGTCAACCACGAATGACGAAAAAAGAAAAGTTCTAAAATACCGTATTTTTGACAATTAATAGTTTATATTGATTAAAATATCACGACTGGTATATTATATTACTTGAAAAAAGTTCATATTTTCAGTATATTCGGTAATAAAATTTCGCGATGAGAAATCGAAAGTACATCACGAAAATATGTGACATAACGATATACACAATATAAATAACGAAAGTAGATTGATCATTTTATATATAAAATATATAAAATTCACTTTGCATGCACAATTTGCATTCCTGGGTTTACCACGTGACGATGATGATCAATCTACTTGCGTTATTTATAGTTAACTGGTAGTTACCTGGTAGACATACCCAGTAAAATGTATTACCCAATATACTGAAAATATGAAAACTAAACAACTTTTTTCAAGTAATGTAATATACCAGTAGTGATATTTTAATCAATATAAACTAATAATTGTAAAAAATACGGTATTTTAGAACTTTTGTGGTTGACAGTCCCTTTAAGCTTGAACTACTTACTTAGCATTTTAAAGGGACTTGTTCACAGATGTTTGGCATGTTTTGAATGTTGTCGTTTAATGCTTTAAATTGATAAATGTAAGCATCTGAATTAAATAGCAACAACAGAACTCTCCAAATAATTCAATCGTTTCGCGTTTGTAACGCTTTATTATTTTCAGGTTTTAAAATCGTCAAAAGATGCATTTAATGGATATTTTAGAGCATGGTAAATGCTCAGTACTACTGTTTCCTCGCAAATATAATAACAACAACGAAAATGTGCAGATCCGAAACATTTTTTTTTTTTCAATTTTGTCAATCTCCGAAATCGTGAACAAGTCCCTTTAATATGAACATAAAAACCTATTTTGATAACTCGAGTGCTTTCAGCTTTATCGAAATCGTTGGCATTTTACGCCTACATATTCAATGCGACATTATGTTTAACTCTCATTTTGACAAGTATAATCTTTGAAATTACGATTGAACGATAGCAATGAAAGCAGTCGGGTGTTTATAGTGAATATTTCACAGCTGTTTGTCATTTCTTAAAATTCGATTACCAGTTTCCTGTTTTGGTGTTTTTTTTCCACATCACATGATGACGAATGATGTGTTTAACTATCCGCTTTTGCTTTTTTTCAGTAAAAAACAATGTGTTCATCCAAATATTTTTGTGAAATAATTATAAAATCAGGTCAGCCGTTTTTAAGAATGCAATTGTAAAGTTTTCTATATAGTTTATATTATATTAAACTGAGATCTATTTCATGCAAGCCAAATTACAATCCTTAGATCCTATACAGTTTAAGTTGCTTGTTTATCGGTGGTTTTTAATGAAACTAATGGATTAAAAGAGAATCATTTCAACCAGCATTTCCGTGAAAATGTATTGAATTTCGCTGGCAATTTTCTGATAACCTTAAAGCCATACACGGAAAAAGGTCCAATCCCGAGGCGGCCATGTTTTTAAGGAATCAAACATTTTTTTGCTTTTAAAATATGATGAACAAGTAGTATCGAAATACGTGTTGTGTTCTGAGAAAGCTGGTCATAATGCTTGTGCGTAAATTATCATCCCAGATTAGCCTGTGCAGTCCGCACAGGCTAATCAGGGACGACAATTTCCGCTTTTATGGAATTTTTCGTATAAATGATGTCTCTTCTTAGCGTAAATCCAGTTTAGGCGGAAAGTGTCGTCCCTGATTAGCCTGTGCGGATTGCACAGGCTAATCTGGGATGACACTTTAGGCACATGCATTTTGTCCAGTTTTCTCAGAACGCAACTCATACATGTATCAGCACAACGTTACAGCATGCTGTTTTTATACTTATTTATTTGATCCGAATCGGTTTGAACAGACCATACAGACCTGACAATACGGACCTGATTTTAGGTCTTTCCGGAACAAATGTGGGGACCATACGGGCCACATGTTTTATCTACATGAAGCTTTTTTTTAAACACGATATAGTAAGTGAGTTTGCAGAATAGGAGATCGTGCAGTGACGCCCCGCTCGGTTGCACACGCCCACCTTCTAAATTAAAAACCGGTGAAGCACGCGGGCGTTTCTAGGTATCGTTGCCCACGGGTAGTGCCCGCTCGGTTGCACACGCCCACCTTCTAAATTAAAAACCGGTGCAGCACGTGGGCGTTTCTAGGTATCGTTGCCAACGACTACCCGATCATATGTATAAAGCAGTCTGGTTTTGAATTGTTCATATCCGTTTGCAATTGCTCTTAAGTTAGTTTTAACTTTTCGTGATTGTGTTCAGAGAATCAGAGATAACACGAAGCGTTTACAGTCAATTCTCAAGACGTAAGTTCTTTGAAATATTTTTTATGAATCGTGTATTACTATGTACGTTGTTTGTTTTTTAATCAACGCTGAATTGTTGTGGATCTTTTTTATTCGATTAAGATTTCAAACTGGTCTTTATTTATTCATGATTCATTAGTATTGGAAATTAGTCGCGAGACTTAATTATGGTATTTCTTTTCACTCCTACTGAAAGGGGTCAACTAGGTATACATGCATCCCATGGCATTATTACCAGTGAGAGAGGAGGCTCTTGTAATATGCTCTTTCTGACAAAAAAGAGTCATCCCTTGATAGCGCCTAGTGAAAGTCCACGATCCTTCATCACTCCGTCGGGGTCACCTAGTTTCGGGCTAAGGTTTTAATTGAGTGGGTGTCAGGGGGAAGGGGTGTTAATGCAAATGCAACGGGCGTTATTTCCAGTGAGCATCGTTTATCTCCCCTATCTGAAACACGATTTAAACCCCGGTCGCGACCTAGTGACCGCCAATCGTCCTTCGGTTGCCTGTCAGGATGACCTAGTTCCGAGCCAAGGTTAAAAAAGGTGGTCAGTGGATGCACATACATGCCGATGGTGTAATTTCAAGTAAATGTGTGGACACCTTAAATGGCCTTTTTTCAAGCAAGAATTATCTTCCGATAGCGCCGAAGTGAACGCCAACCACCTGTGGGATTCCAATCGGGGTGACATGGTTTCATTCCAATTCCAACAATTTTGTGTCGTGTTCTGACAAAACTGGGCAAAATGCTTGTGCGTAAATTGTCATCCCAGATTAGCCTGTGCAGTCCGCACAGGCTAATCAGGGACGACAATTTCCGCTTTTATGGAATTTTTGGTTTTAATGATGTCTCATCTTAGCGAAAATCTAGTTTAGGCGGAAAGTGTCGTCCCGGATTAGCCTGTGCGGACTGCACAGGCTAATATGGGATGACCTTTTACGCACAAGCATTTTGCCCAGTTTTCTCAGAACACGCCACTATTGAGATCAGATACTTGAATCAAACCATCGTTTTGTTACACCATTCGTACAACTCCTTAAAACATATAAATAGTTCTACTCAGAATAACATATGTTTCATATGAACACTGACTTCCTAGTTTGTAAATAGTTGAATAAATGATATATTTCAATTTGTTATTAGAGTCCACGACCCTCTAAATTATTTGAAGTTCAACCTTTCATGAAAAGTATTGAACTTGTAAACTTAGCCACACTGGAACATTAACAAAGCCACAGTTATTAAACAATTTACATGGAGGACAAAATGTATGTTTAAAGAAGTCTCCACAAAGTCAATTGCTTTTTTCTTGCAAGAGATTAAATATCGTTTTCCATAAAAATACAACTGTACTACACATTAAGACGTCCCTTTCAATTATTTATTCTACATGTGCCCATCTTAACCTTTATTGTGACTTTAATATGTTGGCATTGTGTTGTGTGGCATCACGCCAGAAACCAGGCAACATTATGGATTGCTGCACTTGCTTGTTCACTTGAAAGGCGACTTGAGTAACATACGTAATTAAAAATTGACGACGAAAACCGATCATTTTAATTCGTATATATTTCCATAAACAACATATACTTTATACTTCGCGTTAACTCCTGTATAAGAAGTCTTATGTCACTTCATCGTACAAATTGCAACAACATGCATGGAATGCATGGACTGAAACATTTACATGGTTAGTCATATTTTGCGATATCTCAATTACATTTCATTTATCCATACCAAGCCAATGATTGACATCCTAATAAAGAAGAAAACAACACTTAATCGTGTTTAATGTCATTAAGCCGCTGTCATTTTTTTAATTCTCACCCAATTTCATTAATAAATTAAAATTCGATGTGAACATGTTACTTCGCATGGTTTTGTTGTTTTGTGATGATTTGAAATACTCAATTATTTGTAGAATTTAGCGGTACATACCATGCCATGGTTCAACGGTCTTCTGATAAACTAATGACACGCCTCCAGTCGGCTGGTGTTACGTAAATAAGTGACACTAGAGACTTATTCATTGGTTGATCGTACCAATAAAATGCCTGATTTAAACTGCCTGATGTTATGTAAGTGGGCGTTTAATAATTAAAGCTATTTGCATTGAACTTTATGAACCTATAAAAAAGCAAGCATTATGCAATGGAGAATCATTTTCGTTCAAGGACCATTCTTCATTTGAATGTGAGGTTATTGAACGTATCTGTTTAGCGGTTTCAATGTTGTGAACTTGTTGTTTTTTTTAATTCCACGATGAAATTAAAAAAACATTTTCGATGAATTGTTATATTTGGACAATAAATATCAATAATATGAGAATGATATCGATTAAAATATGATAGGATATTTTTATATTTTGGACAATTGAAAAAAAACGGCTTTATTTACTGTATCGGTGCTTATTGATCTGATTTTTATACATTTTCGGCACTTAAAATGAGAGCTATATTTTATTGGACTATTAGTTATAAATCTGATACTTTTCTTAATGGTTTTTGCAATTGAAATGAGAGCTATATTTAACTGTATTGGTGCTTATTGCTATGTTGTTCATTGGTTCTTTGTGTCTTTTTTAAGTCGGATGTTATGGAATTGAAATAATTGTGTTGCTTTAGTCGGACCGTTTTATTGTCATGTAGTAAATTACCTGTTTGCCGATAATAATTCAATCCATGGTTAAATGGCATCACTAACATGAAGAACATGAGGTATGTTTTACTAAACACTAATTCGTTTGTCAGCAAATACGATTCAATATATTAAGGTTATAAAGCTCTAAGTGCGAATCGAGCACACGTATGCTTGGTATGAACGCAGTTTACTTTATCTATTCAGATCTAAACCATCACAAGGTAGCGCGTATATAGCGAGTATATAGGAACAATACGAATAATAATCACCAAATCTGTATTTGTCCGATTTTAATGCTGATGTTTTCTATATTTTTTGATCGGTACGACACCCATAAACATAATATATGTTTGCATAAATGAATTATTTATTGTTTTTGTTTACTGCCACTTTAATAGCTACGACAACACATAACCTCGGTAGCGCAGTGATAAATCGAAATACGGACTCGTACCCCGTGCAATACTCTGTGGTGGGCATGGACATAGTCACATGTGGTTTGAGTCACATTGTTATAATAGTTTAATACGTTTATTGTGTGTGCGTGCGTGCGTGCGCGCGCGTGCGTGCGTGCGTGCGTGTGTGTGTGTGTGTGTGTGTAAGGAAACATGTTGGTATGACAATATATGCAATGTGTGTGTGTGCGTGCGTGCGTGATGATGCGTGTGTAGAACATTATACAATATGTAGTATACACTATTATTTCAAGTTCAAGTACAATTAAACGTGATACTAGACGGCCCTCAAACGCTTAAACCAATTAATGCAAAACGATTTCAACTACTAATGGGGAAGACTAAATATAGGTTAAGTAATATAAATAAAAGGTATTAATTTTGGTCCGATTTCTGAAAATGTCAATGTCATAAATTCTGTATGCGCATGCTTTCGTCAAGCACAATACACGTAAAAACATATGATCTACTTGTTTGAATCCATGCAGTTAAAGCGTATACATCCTCTTAAGGTCAAATTATGACGGTGATCCAGCGATAGTGATTTTATTCGAGCTTGATTTAAAACCAGTGTTGTTTAGCGTAGTTATTAATTGGAATTATAAGAAGATCAATAAACACAATTGCATGTTTTAAAATTATAACTCATTTACCTCTTTATTACGTTAAGTCTGAAATAGCGAGATTATGACAAATGTCATTTGTTTTTAGTGACCATGCTGAGCGTTGTTTTCGTAATGGCCGTTCTGGAGGCGGGTGGCACAACAGCATCGACGGGTAAGAAACGCAGACAAATAGATAAAATTGCGGTAATGAATATTAATAGTTCTATAGTAATAGTGGCGAGGATTTTTGCTGCCTTTTCGAACCACGTCCATAATTATCCACGATATTGGATCGACCAGGCTTAAATTTTAATAATTGATAAAACACTAACGGTACTAATAACGGATGAAAACGAAAGTTTATTTTTAAGTTGGACAGACGTCAATACCACTGACTATCGCTCGATTGGTCATTGTCGGCTCGGGTATTACTTACATGTACCACGGGTACAATTAAGTATACTTTCTTGTACCCCGGGTACGTTTTAGTATATTTACCGTACCCGGGGTACAAGTAAGTATACTTAATTATACCCGGGGTACATGTAATTAGTACCCGAGCCGACAATGACCAATCGAGTCTGACTATCTGACCTGTTCTCAAATGAGCCTCTTCGAAAAAGATGTATGTTCCCCGACTCAAATATTTACGCTTCGTTCTCCCTTGTGACCGAAGATTGTCAACAATCTTGCACGAATATCAGAACTCGTTTAGTAAAAATAATGTTCAGTTCTTTAAAGAAAAAAACCCAAATTTAAACACGTTGGGCGCTAGTTGTGGCTTGTTATTGTGTGTTAATGGTATAATAAATAGTATCTACACAGCAAAAATTGGGTTCCTTTATGAACAGAACAGACCAGAAATGTATTACGACTTGTACATAGTACATCGTCAGTCTGAATCATGTGATCATGGACATATCAAAAGGTCATCTGAAGAGGAAATGATCATACAGTAATACGTAGTATACATACAAGCTAACGTAAAACATGCCACTAGTTTGGGAAAAAAAAGGGGGGCTTTCATGTAGTTTATATTCATGGAAATAAACTAAAATAAAAAATTGATTATCTTTCGCATACCATGCGGTTTATTATGCTAATAATAATAGGATGAAATAACACACATACGTTGCATTTATTACATAAATTTCAAATGGCAGCAAATTTAACAATCAGATAAGTCTGTTTTACATCTGTATAAAAATTCATGTGTTTTTTCATTCAAATGTAATACTACTAGTAAGTAGCGAATAAGCTCTCTGACTGTTAAGATTATATAATTTAACATAAACAAACAATCACATAAACAAACAAACGAGCAAACAGACAGACAGACAGCCATACATACATTTTATTTTACTTTCACAATGTACATCGTAAACATCACATGTGGTTGGTTTTGATATATGTCAACATGTATATGGGCAGAAAACAAGTGTCAACTAACATGAATATTTAAAAAAACAAATATATACTGAAGTACAGAGGATGAACAATTGGAAAATAACGTTACACGGTTTAACAAATCTAGTATAATACTCAACGTTTCCTTAACAAATAAACAAAGTTTTATTAATTAATGAGGTAAAATGATAAAAAAACACACTCGTTTTAAATATATTCCCTATTATTTACTACACAAAACAGCTATTGAATATCTAATAACTCGTGAATACCAGTCACAATTTTTCGAATTAGCAGATAACTCAAATTTATTTTAATGTTATATTCTTGAACAGGCAGAAAATCTTTTATTTCATAATTACTGTCATTGGTGATCTTGTCAAACATGTGCATGGGTACATTATGAATAGTGAATGCTTATCGCACAAGAAATACTTATTACAAATATTTAAGTCAAAGACTTGTAATGTTTTAAAAGTGACACGCATGTTTTTAGAAAGTGATAACCAAGTCTCTTTTATAGTAATACATCAAGTTGAGTAAACGCTATTTTTTTAAAGATAAGATTGTACTTATAGTGTACACATACTTTCAGCTTTCAAAATGTATATAAAGATGAATTTTTGCCTTCATAAGCATATACACATTATTTTAAGGTTTAAACGTTTATATAAGATTAATGTTAGTACTTGAAAGCAATTGAATTGGTCAATAATAAGCGTTTAGTAGTGTTATAAAATCGAAATTATTGTAGTGTGATCAAATTTTTTTCACACTCAAAATTTTATTGCGTGGCTGTCGTGATGCAAAAAGCTTCCAAAGGACCTCATACCCAGAGATCTGATCATGCGTGTCCTAAAGGACCTCATACCCAGGGATCTGATCATGCGTGGCCTTAAGAACCTCATACCCAGAGATCTGATCATGCGCGTACTTAAGGACCTAATACCCAGGGATCTGATCATGCGTGTCCTTAAGGACCTCATACCCAGGGATCGTATCATGTGTGGCCTTAAGAACATCATACCCAGGGATCTGATCATGCGTGTCCTTAAAGACCTCATACTCAGGGATCTCAGCATGCATGTCCATAAGGACCTCATACCCAGATATCTGATTATGCGTGTCCTTAAGGACTTCATACCTAGGGATCTGATCATGCGTGTCCTTAAGGACCTCATACGCAGGGATCTGATCATGCGTGTCCTTAAGGAAATCATACCCGTGGATCTGATCATGCGTGTCCTTAAGGACCTCCTACCCAGGGATCTGATAATGCGTGTCCTGAAGGACCTCGTATCAAGGAATCTGATAATGAGTGTCCTTAAGGACATCAAAACCAGGGATTTGACCATGCGTGTCCTTAACGACCTAATACCTAGGGATCTGATCATGCGAGTCCTTAAGGACCTCATACCCATGGATCTGGTCATGCGTGTCCTTCAGGACCTCATACCCAGAGATCTGATCATGCCTGTCCTTAAGGACCTCATACCCAGGGATCTGATCATGCGTGTCCTTAAGGACCTCATATACAGGGATCTGATCATGCGTGTCCTAAGTTTAAACCTATTTATTTTAGCTCGATTGCGTACAAAGCCTAAGGATTCTTACAGCGCAGGATGTCGGATAAGCTGCGTAAATTAATTTCGCGTCACGCCATAGCGTATCGTTTGCAACGTCAGCAGAAAGCGTGACGTCAAGAGCGTCAAATTCTGACCCGTAGCAGTCCGCTGCGTTGACCGTAAACAATAACGTTGTATTGCTATACGGTGTCAGAAGAAGCGGTGTCTTGGGAAAAGGTCCGGACGATTTAAAAGAGTTCGAAAACTCACCCCATCCACCGCTGTTTTCCTCCGTAAACATTGTTTCTTAAGGGAACAATACACCCGTGTGATCTATATTCTGTAATATCGATAGTATCGCTCCCGCCGTCGTTCGACAAAATAAGTCCGTCAATACTGAGTGTCCTCGCGACGTCGACACACAGCGTCAGCACTATCTGGTCGCCCTTGAACATGCGGAACGATAAGTTGCCGGAAGCGGCGGATCTCCAAGGACTCCGCGCACTTCCGCTCCCTGTACGACATCTTCGAACCTCGTACCGCTTTTTAACCTCCCGCCCAAACGCATGGAACACGAGAGCTCTGTATAGTAATATCCGAATTTCTGTGTGCATCGACCTGTTGAACACTAATGCCAGTAGATTAAATTTGAAAATGAAATATAATTTTATCCGAGTTCAATTCGGCAACAAATATATTAATGTTAAAGGTATTGAAAAATATTCACGCTCAAAGGTCAGTGTCAGGGTAATATGCTTGAGCTATACCCGTATAAATGTTAGCTCGCATTTCAGTGAGCCGCGTTCTAGAAAGTGGGCTTAATGCATGTGTGTCAAGTGTCATCCCAGATTAGCCTGTGCAAATTGAAGACGACACTTTCCTCTGTTATGGAATTTTTCGTTTAAAGGAATTTTCTTTTAAACAAAAATCATTTTTAAGGCGGAAATTGTCGTCCCTGATAAGCCTGTGCAGACTACACAGGCTAATCTGGGACAACACTTTAAGCACAGGCATTAAGCCCAGATCTTCCAAAACGAGGCTCCACTTGAAGTCCAATGTTTCAGCGGAATCCCGGCTTGTCAAGCGCCGACTTGACCAGTTCGGCGTGATGATTCTCTTGAAAACCTCCCGCAACCCCCTGGCCTTCAACGGCTACGGAAACTGGGGTGGATACGGCGGCAGCGGTGCAACGGTGGACGCCATCGACAAGTAGGTCCTTGGTGATATTGCCCGATACGTAGACTTAAACTTTTGTGCCTCTGTATATACCCCCCCCCCCCCCCCNCGGCGAAAACGAAGGGAAAAATAAAATAATATAAATGGAAAAAACCTAGCTTATTGTATTTGCGTAAAGTGTACAATGTAGTTCCTTATTAGACTGTGTAATCCGCACAGGCTAATCAGGAACGAAACTTTCCGCATTAACTGAATTTTCGCTAACTTCCTTTAAACGAAAAATACAATAAAAGCGAAAAGTTTCGTCCCTGATTAGCCTGTGTGGACTGCACAGGCTAATCTGGAACGAAACTTCACGCACATTCAATCCCAGAGCGCGGCTCAAATTAAACTAGTTATTCTATCCCTCAGGTGCTGCAAGACGCATGACCAATGCTACGTGGATCTGGAGAACCAGAAAGGCTGCGAGACTCTACGCACGTTCCGGATCTACACGACCGAGTACAACTGGTCGACTAGCAGGGGCGAGATCATTTGCAGTAAGTCACACGCAGTGCCGGGTTAGCGCCGTCGAGGCCCATGGGCAGTAAAACGTGTTACCCTAGGCCCCTTAAGTCGGCCTATTAGAACGCCAGTGCACAGTTTCACTCGTTTAAATGAGCCAACCTAACTAGACTGACAAGACATAAAATGTTACAATGTCCTTTTACAGGTATAAACTGTCATTATAATACCATAATGTCAATACAACAGTATAATTATAAGATTAAGAATTAAAGAACACAATACCGTTTTGCAAATAATAAATGATTGTCACTTGGTAAGACAATGTCAAGTCTGTAATTGGAACATAACATTGATATAAAATAATTTGCTTTGTCAAGTCATTAGATAAGGCTAAATAAGTAAATAAAAACAATTCTTTCTTCACGGTCCCATGGGCCCCCTAAACGTCGCGGGGCCCATAGGCAGTTGCCTACTCTGCCTAATGGGTAATCCGGGACTGGTCACACAAGAAGCTTTACAGTCTAAGCAATTGTTATTAACTGAAAATATCACGAATAAAAACGAGAGTTTGCGTGATATAAAAACAAGATTATGATTTAAGTTGATGTTTGTAATTGTTTATATGAAAATATCAGGACTTCAAAACTGGCAATTCACTGTTTCAAACAGTGACAATGATCGATAATTGAAACTGTATTTCTGCAAAATACATTTTTGACGTAATGAAAATAAGAATGTGATTTATCCAGAATACGACCTTCTCTGTTCGTTTCTATAAATATATGAAATCCTATTTTTTAGATATTGTGAGAAAAAATATTTAAAAAATATTCGGTCTACGACGTATTTCCGAACTGATTGGGACACGCGCTTTTTACCTCTTCGGTCTAGTTTTGATTTTAAAATGTTGACAGTACCTTTTATGTCTATTAACCTGAGCTTTCAAAAGTGCTTTGCGTTTTATCTTAACTAAATTCCACCTTTTTAGCTCACCTAAACACAATGTGAGCTCTTAGTGAGCTTGTGTTATCACTCTTTGTTCTCGTTCGTCGTGGGTAGTCAACATTTTCATGAAACTTGTTCCGGTCAAATTAAAGAAAGAGCTTGCGAACTCTCTAGAAGTCATGTTTTTGCCCAATCGACAGGAAACGTTTATTCTTATGAATATCAGCCGAGTTAGAATCTGTTTCAAGTGAGGTTAAAAACTAGTTCACAGTCAATCATCATGAAACTTAATCCGAACATTTGTTCTCATTATATCTTAGCCTAGTACAAATTATTCCGAGTAAAAACCAAGGTCAGTAGCCACATTTATTACACAAACAACACCAAACGCTGCTCAGATCAGCTCAGTTCCTATGGGTACTTGTGAGCGACATAGTATCTTTGGTCCTCTTGTTATTGTTTTACCTTGGCCATTTCACGGTTTTATGGATTGTAACCGTATTAACTAAACTGTTGTTTTTGTTGTTTTTATTTCACGATCACGTGCTTCTCTTTGCAGACGACAAAGATCCGTGTGCGAAGAAGCTTTGCGAGTGTGACCGCGCATGCGCACAATGCTTCGGAACTAACAAGCATCTGTACAATCCGGCACACAAACATAACGGTCTACTGTTCGGATTGTTGTCTCTTCCCGGAGGCTGATTGGACCCTCATAGTTTGAAACGTTAGCTCGAATCACATAGATAACAGTAAAACATATATGAATTAATCAAAGAATAACCAAGTTTCAAAAACATTGAAAATAAACAACATTTATGAAGAAGCAGCAGATTTCTGATTTTCTTGATGTGTCGTTGCTAATGAAGTATTATTTTCTAAATTCCGGTGATCGATTCATTGAATAAACGTCAGTTGTAAAAAGGAACATATTTTGTTGTGTGATGGTAATTTTCACAATTGAAGCTGTTTACACATTTTAGCAAAATCATGAAAGACGTATAAGCTAGTTGAAAGGAAAAAACTCATAATAATTTTAATAAACATTTTGCTTTGATTTTTAAAAATGAAGTTAAAGAATTATTTTTGAGACCCAAACAAATCATTTAATTGCATTTTACAAAATATATGCATCATGCACCAAACCCTTAGTGCTTTATATCAAACTGACAGAATGTAAGCTTTCTCTCAGGAATTCCGGTATGTGCATATGTAAGCCTCGCATTTTCCTACGCCATATCAGCCTCGTCTGATATCACATGATATCAAAAGTCACCAACCATTTATTCTATATATATCTTTAATCAATAATGTTATCAATGTTTTTTTTTTTACAATCATGTTAATATCCTGCTTCTCTGCGAAGATAAAAATCCATTTAAAACACTGTTCATACAAGCGTGCAAGTCTGACGTATTAAAGTTACTTTTATGACTCCGATTCTGGAAGTACGGCGACAGTTTGAATTCTACTCCAGTCTGAGCCCTCAATTGAACATATTGAAAACAAATATCACCAGCATAAAAAAACAACAATACGGTTTCGCAAATAATAAATGATCATAAAGACAATGTCAAGTCTTTAATCGGAACATAAAATTGATATAAAATAATTGGCTTTGTCAAGTCATTAGATTAGGCTAAGTTAGGAAAAAAATATTTCGTCGCGGTCTTATGGTACCCCTAAAAGTCGCGTGGCCCATAGGCAGTTGCCTACTCTGCCTAATGGGTAATGCGGGACTGCATATTGCCGTTAGTGGAATATTTGATTTAAGTAAGAACAATTGAAGGTTATTTGAACGGTACGTTTTCCGAAACAGAGGATTTATAGCAAGCTAAGCATTGTAAAATCCCGCGCGAACGTGTTTTTACAGCGAGATAATGTGTTCGTGTTTGGCGAACCCGGCCACAGCGACGGATGTCCGGTTCAGCGATTTCGAGACGCCACCGCCTTCGCGTGTCGCTCTTTCTACAGAACCCGAGGACTAAGCCAATGCCGCCTCATCTCTTTACCATATTCGTGGAGCGGAGCTGGCGCGAAACGTTTGCAAAATGGAGCATTTAGAATTAAATTAGAAACACGAATATTTACTAGTTCAAAATGAAAGTCCATTTTTGTAAATAAAGACCTGTCTCGAATAATAATCGCCGTCTTTCGTCGTCATAATCAACTAACTTAAACGCTTTATTCTCTCTAACCGCCTGTTGTATTTCATCAAACCTGGCAAAAATGTTCACGAGATTAAGCGATTTCAACCAACACTAAACGCAATCTTACAGCTTATCACCAATAAAGCTTAAGGTTTGGTACCGTGACATTTAATTGTCACCGGGTGGTTAATATTGTGCAGCCAGTCCATTACTCGAGCCCGGGACCTCCTGCTATCAAGGCGAGTGTTTTACCAAATGAGATAACCGGGCTGCTTACACAGCTAATCACCAATCCCGTTTAACTTTGGTACCATGACATTATCCTTTGCCAACCTGGAATTCTGCCTCGTATTAGAATCAACAGGAACATTGTTAATCTTAGTTTGATAAACCCACTGGCGGATTCTATGGAGAAATGCTTGTAACACTGCACAACGTTGGACGCATTTGTCCGGGTGGTGCAAATTGTGCAGTCTATACTGGACTTGCATCCGGGACCTCCCGCTATTAACGCGAAGGCTCTTCCGGACTCGATCATAGGTCCCCGGTTTGAGTCCGGGACATGCCGCCGTTTTTATTCTCGACTTGTGACCGACTTCACACGCGGCGTTAAAAACGCCATACAAATAATTCGCTTCATGTTGGCTATTTGAGATTAAAATCAACAAAAACACAACTCATTTAACGTTTCAATGCTTCAGTACTCTTATATAACATATTTTAACAAACTCTACTATACATACCATTGTCGGAAATTCGTGATGATTCCCGTCTACTTGTGAAATAAAATAAACACGGATATAAGAAAGATTTACTTATGAACAACACGCATATAGATCTATTGATTATTACAAGTAACATTGGATTACTTGGGTTTTTTCGACTGCGCATTCCCACCTTAAAGGGACTTGTTCAGAGATTTTTGCATGTTTTGAAGTTTGTCACTATATGCTTTAAATTGATAGATGTAAACATCGGAACTAAAGAGCTCCAGTATAAAACAAAAAAAAAAATAAAGAAAGAAAGAAAAAATGTAAGCCACACCTGGGCTCGAACTACTAACCCTTGGAATAAAAGTCAACATTCCTCGTAATGGCACCAAATATAACGATAACAACAGAACTCTCCAAATTATTTAATCGTTTCGCGTTTGTAACGCTTTATAATTTGCAGGTTTTAAAATCGTCAAAAGATGCCTATAATGGATATTTTAGAGCATGTTTAATGTTCAGTATTACTGTTTCATCGCATATATCATAACTACAACGAAAATTTGCAGATCTGAAACAATTATTTTCAATTTTGTCAATTTATTAAAACGTGCACAAGTCCCTTTAAACGATACTCTCTATATATTTTAGCAACAGATACCTTTACCAAACTGGCCCCAAGAGTTTGGTCTCCATGCATGCTTCCTATATCCAAAGTTCCATTTAGGATGGTCATTGAAAACTAAAATTATCGATAAGCAAACACAAACCTTAGTCTAAATTGTATAAGTACAAAAGGAGCAATATTCCGCGAAATGGCTGGTCAGAGTTAAGGCCCTTGGTCGGTGACCAGATATAATGACCACTTAGTAAGATTGGTATTTAAATGAATAGTAGAGACAGAGATATTGAGTGATTCGTCTTTCGCATGAGACGTTAAACCGAGGTGCAGTGTACTAGGTGCTATACACCGGGCACTAAAAGACCCAGGGTCACCTCTGGAACGGGGTGTCTCCTGTATCTTGCACTATCCCCCGTAACCAACTAACACGTCTTTCTGGGGGCGATGGCCATATGGGAGACAATCCCGGTGCACTCGTTAAAAAATAATGAAAAAAGAGATATTGAGTTGTCTCATGCAAACGTAACCTGAATTTTTCAACCCCAATAAGGGGACATAATTCTTCTCAAATGCATGTCAGTTGCATGTCATGTCAAGTTGTAAGCCTTGATCAGTGACCTCGCATAATCTCAAAGAAATGTATGAGGTTTCAACTTAGTATATGTAGTACTAGTAGTAACAACAATATGTACTTGTTCCACGCAAACATAATCATGTATTTAATCTAACACGCAAACCTTTAATCTGAGCAAATATGTTAAATTTTATTTCAATATCATATACATATAGAAATTTCGAGATCTTGTACGCAAATGTTAACTTTACAAAAAGTGGCATAATTCTATTAAACTACACGTCAGATTCTATGGGCATTGTTCTGTGACCTCACATAATTATCTCAAAGACATGTATGAAGTGTTACAATTGAATATATGTAGTAGTAACAGAGATATGTACATGTAGCACGCAAACCTAAGCATAAATTTCGACTTGCACGCAAACCTTAACCTATTTATAAAAGTTCAAAAAACGCAAAATGTGCTTAGAAGCTAGATACATGTATAAGCCTAGGTCAGGGAAAGTTCATTAAGACATTTGTTTAGTGTTTTTTTTCAAATATAGAAATTTAATGGAGTAGTTGCACGCAAACGTTTAACATAATGTGTTAAGTACAAAAAGGGATCATCATTCTGCTAAATTGCATATCAGAGTAATGGAACTTGGTTAGCGACCTCACACAATAACCCCTAATACAAGTGTGAAGTTTCAAGTGAATACGTGCAGTAGAAACAAATGATAGGCTCTATATGTTTAATTCCAAATTTTAAAGCAGACGTACACTTTCACAGTTAAACACACAGATTATAAAATTGAACTTGTATAAGTTCATATCATTACGAGCGATGCAAGTAAGTCCGAATGTTGGACGATCAAAAGTGTATGAGGGGATGTAATAATCAAGTTTGTGTATCGGGTGTTCCGAGCAGAGATTTGACTGGTTCCAAACATGACTCACCACATCCCTGACACACTTGCAAACCACGTGATCATCAACGACTCAAATATGTGTATAATACATGTTCATGGTTTGAATAATTTTTTTATACTTATTTTTGTATTTCCTTTTGTTGTTTTTTTTTACGGTGAAGAATACATTTAATATGTAAATTAGCTGAAGTGTCTGTCGGCCTTTAATAAATCTTAGTTAAGGGAGATCACTCGGTAAAACTCGATTCGGCAATGGTTTATCAGTGTTATCGCTTCCGTATAAAGTGAAATATGCGGGCTAACGTTAATCGTTCATCCATGTGGTATTTTAAAACGTCACGGTAAAAGTTTGTATTTTATAAATAGAACTTTCACATGCCAATTGCAAATACAGATCGTAAATACAGCACAAACGTTAAATATACAAGAAACCTATTCGTTTGAACACTGATATTATCATTTAAGTAACAGTTGATATTGCAAGGCCAAGTGTGTATGTTGTTGTAAGTTTATGGTGTACAGATTATAGTGTAAATTCTTCTTTTTTTACTTTTATAATTGTGTTTGTGTTAATTGCGTAGGTAGGGTTAAAAACTTCGTTTTGTATATACGTTATTTAAGTAAAACGATATCAAAACAAACCTGCTTGCTCTCACTTCCGTTTTAAGAATGAAATTCCATTTTGATGCCGCTAAACCACGTGAGGTTTAACGTGATCTCACGTGACTTAATAACTAACAGTTAGAGTTATAAAAAAACAAGAGACAGGCGCATGTACAAACCTTTTTTAAATTACTTGACATGCAGCGAAGAGTAGCTCAATATGCGTAATTTCAAACCATGCGTAAAATTAACCCTTTGCATGCTGGGTAATTTGTCGTCTGCTAAAATGTCGTCTGCTGAATTTATAAAATTAGCATTTTCTTCGATTTTTTTCAAAGAATACTATCAGAATAGCAAACAGTTTGGATCCTGATGAGACGCCANGTTATGGCCAATGTTAAAGTTTGTGCAAACAAACAAACATACAAACAAACAAACCAACAAACAGACAGGGCAAAAACAATATGCCCCCAGTATAGACTGGGGGACATAAAATACATTTGCCACTAGATCTAGTCTATAAAGATGCATATTCATGTAGAAGATATATGTTTATTTTGGTATTGTATAATCGACTGTTATTTAACATGTTATTACAGAGAAAGAACACATAGTTTTACAAGTGTATTTTTTTCAATGCAGATAAAATATATAATATTATAGTTTTTTTGCTTCAACAGCAAAAAGTCCTATGCGTTGGATTTAGGCTACATTATAGTGCATATTAAGTAGTGCAAAGTCAAAACACGCGTATTTGTTGTTTCTTCATTAGTTAATTAATAATTTTAATTTTCAATTTGAGTTTGTTGTTTAATTAGTTTTGTCCTTTTTCTAAATAGGTTTATCTAAACAAACTAAACCCACCCAACTCTAACAGCTTCCAACTTGAAATTTCCGAAATAATAAAACAACAAATGCAAGACGTTCTTTGAACACTTGCTTAACATGACCACTGACACTATCATACAATTCCTACGTAGGTCGTTGGAGACTACGCATGTGCTATTGTTAGTGGACAAAAAAAACATACGAATAATGCATTTTATAAAGTACAGTATCAAGATGAAGTCTGTCACAAGTCGAGAATAAAAACGGCGGNAATTGATAGATGTAAACATCGGAACTAAAGAGCTCCAGTATAAAACAAAAATAAAATTAAAGAAAGAAAGAAAAAATGTAAGCCACACCTGGGCTCGAACTACTAACCATTGGAATAAAAGTCAACACTCCTCGTAGTGTCACCAAATATAACGATAACAACAGAACTCTCCAATTTATTCAATCGTTTCGCGTTTGTAACGCTTAATAATTTTCAGGTTTTAAAATCGTCAAAAGATGCCTATAATGAATATTTCAGAGCATGGTAAATGTTCAGTATTACTGTTTCCTCGCATATATCATAACTTCAACGAAAATTTGCAGATCTGAAACAATTATTTTCAATTTTGTCAATTTATCAAAACGTGCACAAGTCCCTTTAAACGATACCCTCTATATATTTTAGCAACAGATACCTTAACCAAACTGGCCCCAAGCGTTTGGTCTCCATGCATGCTTCCTATATCCAAAGTTCCATTTAGGATGGTCATTGTAAACTAAAATTATCGATAAACAAACACAAACCTTAGTCTAAATTGTATAAGTACAAAAGGAGTGTTGTGAATATGTAACGTTATGCTTTGCCGCCATGTGGCGCGTTAACGTCGGCCGTCGATGACGGTGACGTCATTGTATTGTTATGATTGAATAGAGTAAAATAAAGGATCGAACCGTTACGACGCGTAGTATTTTCTTAGCCACATTTCTCACAAATTATGGTGCCGTGACGAAAAATGACAATGAAACCAGATTTACAGAAACTATTGTCTATCCGGAATGGGAGTCGAGCAATCATCGCACATGGACTTGAAGAATTACAGACTGCAAAAGATGAAAATGATCGTGTCTCCATCGAGATGATTTTGAACAACATTTTAGAAGTATTTGACTCGTTAAAAGCGATTGATGAGAAGATTTTTTAGTCAAACAGAAGTTGACCGAATTCCCGAAGAGATGACGGAAACAGCGACGTACACGTAAACGGAAGTTACAGAAATTAAAGAAAGAGTTTATTTCCACAGACACGAACAATAAAGTCACCACTAATGAGAGCAGGCGTCTATCACCAGCAGCCGCCGAAGCACTATATGAACTTTCGTCGAATTCCACAGCACACGCG
>VMBQ01005297.1:0-40693 GCA_007657795.1 Dreissena rostriformis
TAGCCACACACAATAGTCAATACTTCGACACATTTTGATACAGATTTTAGCTTGATGATAATAATACTGTTTGGATTTACCTTGTCTTTGAACAAGGTAAGTGTTATTCCTCGGAATTACTTTTCAATCGATTAAGGATGATGTGTATCATGACGTTGCTGGGATGACTGATGAGGCTAATGGTGCGGTTAATTCTCGCACAACTTGCGATTGCCCTTTTTTGGTAGGGAAATGACCAGTGACTGGGTCCACTCCTATTGCCACTTCTTCTAAACCCAGATCTTTTGGCATAGTGTTGTCATTGCTGCAGTTGTTGCCTCTCTTCCGTGCTTAATCAGCTCGGAAGGGACGTTGTCCAATCCGGGAGATGTTTTTGCCTTAAGACTACGCACTTCCTACTCCACCTCTGCCTTTTGTATGTACGGACTTTCGTCGTCCGCTTCTGGTCTGGGATCGTTCTGAAAGAGACTGGAGTCTGGTTAAAGCGGGCAGTTGTAGAGGTCACTGCAGTACTCGGTCAACATGTTTAGTACTGTGGCATTCTCGGTAAGGAGATTCCAGTCAGCGTAAGATATAACACTGGCCTTGCGCTGACTGGTCTTCGTGAGGGTCTTGAGGGTGCCGTAGGCCGTCTTACTGCTCTCGCGGTCATCCCTTTGTCGATGATGGTACATTGTTCCTCAATCCATTCCTTCTTGGCCTCTTTTATCTTTTTCCTAACCTCAATGTTCGCTTTCTGGTAATTTGCCCTAGAGTCCAGGCTGGTGTACTTATCATGCATCAGCTCTCTTCTTTTTTTCACATGGGTCCATGATTTCGGTCGTCACCCATGGCTTGTTATTCCTTCTCTCTCTTCCAAGCACTTCTTCGGCCGACAGTAGGACATCCTTGATGTTGTAAGCTATGGTGTCGACGTCTTTGTCTAACATAGTCAGGGCTGCAAAGTTACCACCTATCTGTGCTTGAAATACCTCTGCTATCACTGGTTCTTTCAATTTCTCCAAGTCAGATCTAACGCGAGAGTTCTTCGTGATGCGCTTGCTCTTTAACTTCCGCTTGATGGTGGTGAGCACTAAGTCATGGTCACTGCATATGTCTGCGCCAGGTGTTCGCCTTGTTGATGCTGAACTGGAACCGTTGCGGCGCCAGTATGAAATAGATCTGGTTGTGAACATGCCCGTTTGGAGCATGCCAGGTTGCTGTTCTGGACGGTTTGTGTGGGTGCAGCGTGTTGGCCAGGGTGAGTTGGCGGCTTCTGGCGAACTCAAGAAGTATCAAACCTCTGTAGTTGGTCTCTCCTAAGCCAAATATATATACTTCCCTGACCAGTCTTGGTATGCGTCTGGTCCAAACTTGGCGTTCCAGTCGCTTTTGACAATTAAGATGTCTGTTTTGGGGACCTTGACTATGATGCTCTCTATTTTTTCAAAGAACTGTTCAATCTCCTCGTCTTTGTAGTCAGCTGTTGGTGCGTGGACCTGGATGATTGTGATTTTGTGAGGTTTAACTGATGTACGGATGGAAATGAGACTGCTGGATACTTGTTTGCAACTGATGAAGCTGTTGACTACCTACTTCCTAACGATGAAAGCAACCCCGTGGCGATGTATAGAATCCTCACCGCTGAACCATATCTTATGCCATTCATCTGTTGATGTTTCTCCGAGCCACCTAATCTCGGAGTGTTCTAACGTCCAATGTTTCTATGGTTGTTCCATTTGTCGCCAAGTTGATCGATGGATCAAGGTGTAAGAACCCACCTAAAATTATGACATGTAAAACATTTTTAACTTCATCATGTCCACGTGCAAAATGATAAAACCATACATACCCCACGTGCTTAAGCGTCCGATCGTCACGGATGAATGATTTTATTTTGAGCTTGCTCAGAATGTAGTCAAACGATCACATCTACAATTTGAAATTAAACGTTTAACTAATAACTGAGATATTCCAGTTCGAAAAGTGTTGCGTTAAAAAAGTCTTCAAGTATGCATCAAAGCTGTTGTGTAAACAAGCTGAAAAATTGGCCACAGTATATCATACCATATTAACCGTTACTATTCGAATGAAACTACCATTGCCGCATAACATGGTTAAGTTTTTACCTAAGGATAAGCGTATGTTTCCAACGTCTTGCAAAATCTTATTACAAACAATCAATTTTGGGTTTTTGATTTATTTGCACATATTGATAAGCCTGAATGGGTTTTATTTAAGAAAACCCACTAATCTGTGGGTACAAGGAAGGTGACATATTTAAACTCCTTGAAAAATCACATATCGTATCTTCGTTATTATTTCAATGCAACTATCATTCGTGGATAAAATGGATTAGCGTAGTAATCCTATCGAGCATAATGGATTAAAGAATCTGTTCACCTTATGGGGGACACGAGTTCTAGAATTTGTCGAAATTAAGATTATATAGTTTATGATCGTTGTGTTACTAATTTATCAATATTTCATAGAAATTGACCACCCTATGCCTTGGGTAAATTGTGATTTGAAATCGCCTCGTGGACGCATTATTAGATTTGTGCATGGCTACACAGCTTCGGGTTGTTAACGGTAGATTGCATTAAGTTAAGATTATTGGTAAAACTACTTGTTTTACTCACAGTCCACTTAGCACTTTTACTGCATCGAAAACACCGCTGATAGTATTATATCGAAACGTTCTTCGGCAAAAATTCATATCGCGATTTTTGTTGCCCAATAACTCCGGTATATGTTCGATTTACTACTGAATATAGTTATTACGATATTTATAAGCATATACATTGTTTTACGTTGCAAATGGTGCTTATTTTCTTAATAATTTCCCTCAATCATTGTATTCCAATACAATATACAGTGTATGTATGATTTCACGAGTTACGCTAATATGCTACCGAAAGTGATGTTTTGCGTCGATGAATGTTAATGATGGTTATTTTGATAATGTTTTTTTATTGGTAGGTCTTAAACACACTATAAAATTGTGATTTTTCTTCAAGTAATTATGTTGAATGTGTGCATATGCAGCAACTGAGTGTAGCCGAAAATCGTTGGCATATGGCTGCAAACTACATCAGTTTGAATGAGGACAATGAAAAAAAGACGATACAAATAAGCTTGATTATGAATCAAAACATACACGAATGGACAAAAGCCATGGACTCTATACGATAAAACCATCTCAAACAGTTGGAGAAGGCAATGGAGATGATAACGAACAGTACAAAGACATGAGTACAAGACCGAGGAGAAGAAGCATACCCGACCATTCCAGTCATGGAACAAACATACAAAATAATGGTACATACATACTACATATCAAAGTATTTTGATTACTCTACAATTAAAGTTTTTATTAAATGCCAATAAACATTTCCGGTAACCATCAAACGCTTTCAGCCTTTATTTCTTGTTAAGTAAACGTTCTGCAATTTCAGACCTACAAAAAGAAAATCGAGCAAAACACAAATTGGGTTCTAAGCGGAAAGTGCAGTCCTGGCAAAAGAAAAATAAGCTTGTTAGTTCACATCGATTTCGTCTGTCGAAAAGCGGTAAGAATAAATTAGCTTGTCTGCAAGTAAATTATTATTTATAAAAAAAAAAAAAANATATCTAATAAAAAAAAAAAAAAAAAAAAAAAAATGCCGTTTACATCAAAGCGATTGTACCTTGTATTAACGGACGGATTGACATGGTTTATTGTTTTAGAATCCGAATTGCATTTGACAAGTCAATGCCAAAATAAACAGTTACCGCCTATTGAGAACATAGATGATGGCTATACACAGCAAGGAAATGATGATGATGATGATGATTTGCGTTGTGCTGATAACGAAAATAACCTCGGCGACGATTACAAAGATGACGATAACACTTACACTGGCAAAGGAGCTGAAAACAATACCGAAGTTTTTCCTAAAGACAGTGCGTCGCAGACCAACACAATTATATATGCGAAAAATGTCATTGTCAGTGGTATGTTTACTTTTGATTTAGTATTGTTTAGTCAAACAGGTAATGGCTTAGTTACGTGTCTGTTTCAAAGTAATATTATTAATTAATTAATTCGTCAAAACTCAAATGTTTCATAGCACGTCATGAGCATATTTTACTAAACGGTGTATTTCAAGCACACGTATGGACCGTATGTATATTGTATAATGTATAAACCATATACACCATATCGGTAAGCATTATATTGAACGGGCACAAGGTAAAGCATAAGATAGACATATGTTGCATACTGTATACGCCGGTTCAAATCCCTCGAAAAAGACGAAATGAAAATCAAGTGTCTTTTTTACGAAGAAATAACTTTACACGTCGACATATCCAATCGCATCCTTTTAAAGCGCGTTCCCCTGTTTGTCTTTTTCAGGTTCAAGATCAGAAAACTCTTTAATTTGTAAGTAGAAGATCTCTTCTGTATGTAAGTATATAATTAACTAAGAATATAATCAAAACTATGCTCACACTATCAACACGATAATATTACATCATATTGTATGCTAAATATTCATTTTTTAGGCGATACAATCGGGAATGTATGCTTTATTACTGCTTATGCTTATGCATATCACGTAATTATGATACCCTCATATTGTTTCTTCGTCGACTAAATAGAATCAATACAAATTCACATTCGAAGGAGATTTCATGCAATGAGGCCGTAACTGGTTTCCTTTGCGGATTTTAGAAACATAAGCAATTAAATGTTATATACTTTGGATAATTTTCTTTGTCGTGTGTTTTTTGCTCAATGACCTTGGTGAGAATTGCTGTTTTAAAGAAGAGTTTATAATCCTTTCAGCATTTGCAAGAGCTACCTGTACTGACGCGTTTGCTAAAGTTGCCGGTATTGTTCACTTTTATATATGAAATCCTTTAATGCTATATTGTATTAATTGAAAGGAGTAGATGATCGCATTTTAAAAATAGTATTTTAAACGAACATATGTTTAAAAATATAATAATTTATGTTGCGAATCAAAAAAAAATGAATTTATCAACAGTTAAAACTTCGTCACGTCGAGAGTCCATCATTTCTGCTTGCGTCTTAAAAATAAGGTAACGTGTCTATTTCCAATAAAATAGATGTGTGGGCGTTCGCTTAGAGGTCTACCTTAATGCAAGAGTGATGCCCTATTTTTGCCAAGTGTGTGTTTGTATTATTTGTAGGTCAAACAGAGCTTCTACTAAGGGCTGTACAAAATGAAGACACGCAAGAAGTATATGGTATTCGAACGAATTTGTTCTCAAAAGCGATGAACAAACTCTATTGTCCAAGACAAGAACGAGTATTGATTATGAAAGGCGATGGTATGGGTTGTGACTACACCGCTAAAATGATATTCGCAATTGAAAGTTCGATAAATAAAAAAACAGGTTATTACCTTACTGGTGTGTCTGATTGGGCTATCGCTAATAGCCACATAGCTGGCTTAGCCGATGATTGTGATGATATGCACACGAGTGCTGTTGTTTTGATACTTAATGCAAGTTTGCACGAATGGAGGCATATTATAGAACACGAAATATGCCCGTCTGCAATAACATGTGGGAACCTTACAGTGATAATGACGACAACAGATGAAACTTCCGATGACAAAATAAAACACTTTGTCCTAGATGCCTTAAATTACGATTAACTTCCGACGGAGCTGGACAAATCGCACGTTTTTGACATGATGGCAAAATTAAAAGGAAAAGAAACATTTTTTTCAGGAGATATTAATAAGACGACGGAAGCTTCAAAGGATCATCCGAACTCAACGATAACCAAGCGTACCAAGGAAATAATTCTACATAGTCTTGGAACTCATATGTGGGTTCGTAGACTTAACGCCTTCTTTTCGGGAACAATGGAAGAAGGATCTCTTTTCTTCAGAAAGCCAGACACAAATCTTGTTAAAGATTTCAGAAGCATATTAGCAAACGACGGAATCAATCCTTAAATATTTTGCTTGATAGTTACCTATGTGTTTGGACGATTTGACCTCACAATCGCAGATGATCTTCAAAATTCACATGCTAACAAAGTATTTCAAACCAAACTTGCCCAGCCCTCAAAACTTGTGACGAAGAAAACCCCGTACCCAAGATACAAGCATATCGCAAAATATTGTTATACCGGTTAAAGACAGGGCTTGATCAATATTCGGGTCGGATTGAAAAAGGTCCAAGATTCTTTGCTTATTGATAAGGCATCTCAATTGCTGGCGAACATATTCGAACTTCATTTATGGTGGCTTTGAATGAGGTTATACCAGCAGGAATAATAGAAAGTTGCGAAGACGAATTTTTCTTCTATTTTGTCAGAAGCGAAGAAACGTATGGGGAATCCGAATATGCGATTCTAAGAAGCGAAGAAGGATTTAGGGCGTTCTTCAAAAGAATGATGTCCCATTGGAAACAAAGTATGAAAACGTGCATTGAACAACCAGTGTTATTTCGAAATTTCGACGAATTTATCAAATATCTGAAATCAAAGAAGCACGTGCGTTAGAATATTTTATCTCAACTAGAAAAACAACAATTGTGCTCTTTACTATGGAATGGACAGTGGGGACCAAGGTATAACGCCAACAGAAATAATTCTTACTGAGGGCAAATGGACATAGAAGAGAAACAATAGAAGCTCACATGAATTCACAATGGAACATGAAGCAAAGGCGTTAGTTCACGCAGCAGAACTGAACAATGTACGCATATTCAAGTGTTTGGTTGAATACGGTGTGCCCATAACAGAGGATTCGTTCTCTGCTGTTCTCAGAGTAAACAGTGCCGACATAATTGAATACTGTGTTAAGAAGGCTGACAACGTATGGACAAAATTGTCTGTATGAATGCATCAGCATTAATATTGACTGTTCTAAAACCAATCTCAGTTATCGTATTTAAGAAATGTGCATGGGAGCCAAAACATCTCTTTTGAAAAGGCTATCCACTGATACCATGCCATTACTTCACAGAGTTGTCAACAATCAGATGATGTTAGAGATTCTACTAGAAGGCCCCTGGTGTGAACATGTTAATGTGAATGTTGTTTATCGAAATAAAGGTGACAATGGCACAACCGCTCTTGTGTTAGCGACCGAAGAAGGAAATGAAACTGCAGTCGAGTATTTGCTGCGTTAAGGAGCCGACCCGAGGCACGCTGGTGTAGATGAGATGCCAGTTTGCATTGCTTCAAAGAATGGCCATCTGAACATTGTGAAAGCTCTAGTTAATAATGACACCACTATTATTAATGAGCCCGGAAACCATCAAGAACTTCCAATTACAATTGCGCGTCGCTGTGGTTTTAATGATATAGTAAAATTAATTGAAGAACGCGTTGGCAGTGCTGAATCTCTCTTAAGGTTCAATTAATTTAAATATGGTAATGTTCTGGTAAGTCGCTGCATTATTTGTATTGAAATATGGATTCAAACGCTGGGGATAATGTGTGCTACAGAGTGCTTTGATAAAACACGGACTAAGTATGAAGATCCCTATGCCTTAACATCGGTTCAACTGACCCGATATGTGTAACCTTTTGTATTGTATAACAGACGATCGGTTGTGTATGACATGTCTCTCCTGACAATGTTTTGGAGTTTCATTAAAAGGGATGTACGCACGTTATTTCAATGTTTCCGTCCATGCACAGTTGTGGTTGATATGGTTATAGGAACAAATGAATAGTACAACCTGGATCCTGCTATATTTTTAAAGCATTCAATCTAGGCTGAAGAAAGTAATGGAGAACCTGTTGTTCCCCTTTCAACATTAACCCGGTAGGAGGCTAATGTTTTGTCTTTGAAATGGTTATTGTTAATTGTTAGTTCATTTTAATTGAACAACATTGCGATCTGCTCATATAAGATAATAAGGTCAAACTTATTCTTTAATATCCAATAATTTTTACATTTTAAACTTATTAATTTGATTATTTGATAATGCCAAAACAGTGCACAGACCTTTAGTTAAAGTTTCTTTTTTAGTTACCAACCATGAACAGTTTTGTTTAATTATGTCAACCGTGTTTTGTTTATCACAATGTCATTCATTAAGCCAACATGGCGGATAAAATATCCAACAATGCTTCTATGACTAGCGTGTTATAAACTGCGTATATATGCATTATAATTAAACATATGACTTATTCGATAAATTTTTATTTGCACTTGAATATTGTACAAATTATGTTTTTAATTCAGAGAAATTCATTATTTTATTAATCCCCCGCCGCAAAGCGAATGTGGAATTTTAATAATGACCATCGTCCGTCCATCCGTCAGTCCGTCGGTCAGTCAGTCCGTCAGTCCGTAAGTCAGTCCATAACACTTTATTGTCCGCTTTATATCCCCAAGAACCTTTATTGTTTCGTGAACATTGGCTAACTGTTTTTTTTTCGTTAATACAATTTAAGATTGTAATCCTCCATGTTTTTGTCTGCTCCAAAGCTCCTATTTCTTTTGAAGTATTTTCATGAAACAGGGCTTAAAGGTTAATAACAAGTGCTGAAGGCATGAGTAAGTCATGACAACTCAGGGTGAAACTCTTACTTGAATGTCAAATGTTTGAGCCCTTATTTTCTTCTTCACTCCATATCACCTATGAAGGACTTTCATGAAATATGGTAAAACTGCTTAGGGCATTGAAACTATGTGCAGAAGGGATGAATCACCCATGGCGTCTTAAAGTCAATGTCATACTTTAAGGTCAAAAGTTTAAGCTTAAATGTTCGTGTCGATTCCATATGCCATTACTCATTGGAAAGATTTTCATTAAACGGGGCTTCACTCCTTATGTCATTGAGTGAAAGTGTACAAAGCTTAAGTTAAGTTAAGCTGGCTCAAGCTTGAGGTCACATTGAAGGTCAATGATGTAGCCTCTATTATTTTCGTATCTGCGTAATATTTTCTATACCGATTGAATGATTGTTTAAAGTTGATTAATTCAGAAGATTTACAGAAGGATTGGTCTTTGACGCTGACTCAAAATCAAGGTCACTACTACAAGTTCAACTAAAGCTTAAAGCTGTGTCTTACACTGCCTTGTTTACTTGTTAAATGCTCCTATGACAAGAAAACGGTTTGTGTAATGGTGATATTTTGTATTGAAGTTGTGATCAAGTTAGTTGTAAGTTTTCTTTAAAACTGAGGTTGCTTTTTTCTTGAAAACTGAGGTTGCTTATAGATTTTGATTTTGCTTTAATTAATGCGATAATCGCTTCTTTTAAACATAATTACTACAAAAGCAGTTTGACGTGATTTTTCTTTGTCGACGCCATTTTAATAGCATTATGCTTAATTGAAATATGTTTGCGTATTTATTTACATTTGTTGTTTTTGTTTTATTTGATTAATTATTTAGCACTATGAATAGATATACATTGTTTCATGTTTTGTATTGTCTATTTCTTTCGCATGTTATTTTTTTAATAACCGTCATGTGAATACTATATCATGTGTTTTGTACAGTATTTTTAATGGCAAACCGTTATTACTTCAGTTAAATTCTAAACATCACAAAAATATATGTCCATCACAGCTACCATTATGTTGAATCAGCCTACACGTATTCCTAAAGTCCCTTATTGAAGTAGTAATGTGGTTGTAATGTAAGGAAAAACATATAAATATAATCTTTTGGTTAACACTCCTTTACTGTTTGTATGGTCATTTTTTTTAACACAAAGCCAAGCATATGTGTAGTTAATGCATTCAAAATATGTTGTTCTGGGAGAAGAAGACAATAACAACGCTTCATTGATATTTAAAATGCTTTGTGTATGGTGTCATTAATTAATTACATGTATTACAGATTTTACTTCAATTATGTTCGCTAGTTTTTCATGCATATGTGTGCTAAAGATAAAATTGTAATCTTAATGAAGTTTTGGTTTGCTTTTCCTCATATTTGTACTTGTGAGTTTATGTCAGGGTTACGTATGCTGTATTGATATGGGATCGAAAACAAAACTAACAAAGCCAGCGTGGTAAGGTATTGGTTGTCAATGGACAAATGAATGACATGAGTTTATATTGATGTTTCATTTTTAAACGTTGAATAACGTGTTGAACGCTATCTGAACCATCTCAGTTTTTTTCGGCAACAAAAACACTCGCGCAATATGTATCTCATCGTTGGAAAATCTATTCATACACCCGAATAATTATGTTGCGAAACATAACAGACAGAAAAACGCATGCCGTTGTACTAAATGCGTTTTGATATTAATACAATAACATTTTATATTAGGCTGCCATGAACTGAGCAAATTTGATTATTTGACTTCCGTCCGATATTCTTTATTTTCTCGGAATTGAACGCTTTGTTTCTAGATATTGGAACACAACTTATATATTTGACAATTTATACCACCAGCCTTACAAAGAATTTTCCAACAAATGACCAATACAGTAGATATCTTTAAAAACAAGCAGTGGAACTTTATCTTTGACATTTCGGGGTTTGAAGTTGGCAATGGCACCGAAAATCGAAATTAGAATGTCGAGCTGGTGCGAATATGGTGCTAGTTCTGAGATCGAAATTCAATAATGAACCATGAAGATCAAGCTACGTTGAATTTTGGGTCAGTATTGAAGGCGAATTACTTAAAGATTCCAATTTATTATTTGAAAACTCTTTGTTGGCAAATGATTGGGTTATTTATTGTATTTATCAATTGTATCACTTAACAAAGTTTCAAAAACTAATACGAGGAACAATTAAATGCAGGAAGGTCAGTGCCCGTAGTCAAGAATGTTCGAGCCGGCAGGAGTCCGGGTCGATTATTGTCCGGTAGGACATATTTCCACCAATTCTTAAATATCAGGAGGGCATAAATCCGCGAGGGTATCAATCCGGCTCGCGTCTTTCGCTGTTGTTGTCGAACACAACTTTTGATTTTTTTCTATATCCGATCTAATGTTCTGAAAGTTTCCCGCAAGTAGTCTCAAATGAACACATTATAATGAAGTATCTTTAATTGTGCAAGTTTTGCACCGTCTTAAGACCTACGGATGAGCGTGTATGTGTTTCGTTTGTTGAAAAGTGTTATATATATACTGTTCCGAGCCGGTAATGTCTCCTTATAGACAATAAGACATGTAAGGGAAAGTGTAAGCATACCCGAAGCAGCTTTTTTTTATGGAACGGAACAATTTTCTTACTCTGCCCATATATCATTAGGAGAAATGTTTTGAGCAAGATCCATTTTGACGAAGCAAAAACAGAGCAAACAAATTTGACACTTAGACTGTTAACACGGTTTTACTACATCCATTTCATGAAACTGGCGCGCCCCTTGTAGCTTTGTATTTGAACTGAAATGAACATTTGCATACTCGAACCATTTATCATTTAAAAAATGTTCTGAGCAAATTTCATTATGAGTGGGCAAAAATATGAGTTCTGAAGTGTTCACAAAGCTTAACAAATGCAATACAATATAAGGTTACTGCCCCCTCCATGTTGGTCATATTTTTCAACGGACCAGAACCATTTTTGAACGCGGCTGAGATATCATTAGAGCAAATATCAATAGCAAGTTTCATGAACATCGGGAAAAATCGAATTATAGCGTATTCACAAGATTTCACTCTAACCACATTGGAAAACTCTGGAGGCCAAGTTTTTGAACAGACAGGGACCATTTTCGAACTAGGCTAATATATCATTAGAACAAATGCTCTTAGTAATTTTCATGGCAATATGACAAAAATGTGACTTTAATTTTGTCATATTGAAAAATGTTCTGACAACGTTTCATGAAGATTGGGAAAGAAATGGGAAGGTTTTAGTATAGCCAGCTATTGTATAGGCCTTCTAAGAGATATGTTGTCGTATTAAAATATGTTCATATTGCAATATCGTACCAAGGATGTATTGTATTCCATGCAATTGTTTATTCACAATTATAACCTACTGTGATTTACAAAGCAACCTCACTTTCTCATATATTACATGTATATGTATATATTCAAAACGATTAAGTATTGATAATCGTGTTGTTGCATTTGCCTGAAACTCTAAACTTACATTCCGTCTTGCCGCATTTCGAGGCCAGTGCTCGGTCATTCGAATTGTCGTTTCGAAGCCAGAATGGGCAATCGAAATTTGACCTTATGCTAATACAGTCTAGCTTTTAAGTGATGGTATGCACTCGAACGGGGACACGTCTGGTCACAAGGCAATGATCAATGCGGGGAATCACGTGGTCAGATTTGAGAAAAAATGGCCGCCGATTCCTCGCTAAGAGGCCGAAATTGAGTCTTCAAACAGGTACATCTACCTTATTACTTACTTGTTTTTAATCGGATGATGCCTATTATAGGGCCAGTCGGAAGAGGTTTCAGCGAGTATCAACCGTTTTCCTCTGCTTGGTCTGAGTGTAGAGAATATTAATGGAATACTTCGCGATTTCCTGAACCGTCAATTGTCATTGAACACGGCAAAAATTAAAATCACTGTTTTCACACTAATTAGCACTGTTTAAGTACCATTTGTTCATGTGGACGCATTTTGGTTGACAAAAAATGGATAACTCGATTGCTCATGGCGTTATTTTCAAGGTAAAGTTGAGTTTCGATTGGTTTTGACGATTGTTATTGAGAACGGGCATGATCCTTATACACGGACAACTTCTTGAACAACGCACATGTCAATGAATACCGTTTTCTCCGCCCAATAAGTCTAAAACAACCTCGCATTGTCATGTTCTGGTACATGTATTAATACATATCTGATGTAAAGGCACTGTTAATGTTAGTTTCGTATACGAAATTGGCTATCTTGATCATCAAAATTTAATTTTACATAGGAATTTTATTGCTAGCCTGTTTCGGTGTAGCTGCTTTTTGTTATAATATATTTATATTTATAAACTTAAAATAAATCAGCGTTAAAGTGATGTATTTAATTAAGTGTTTGACCTATTTAATACCTAAACTATGTTTTTTTTATGTTGATTGTAAGGGTAATCAAAATAACAATAAGCTGTCTTTAAGGGACTTGTTCACAGATTTAGGCATTTTTTTTAAGTATGTCAGTAGAAGCCTTAAATTGCTAGATTGTAAACTCAAAATAGAATTTTTGAAGAAATAAAAACAACAGAAAAATATAAGTACCCATGGGGGTCCTTAAATTATTTTGCCTTTACCACTCAGCCATCCTGAATATTATACTTAAGCATTCATTTTATACTTGATATATGTGATCCATGTGAAATAGCAAAATTTAACAGAAAGAACAGAATCATTAACAATTATGCAATCATTACTCTTTATAATTTTATCCATAACACATGATGATAACTCATAAAAAAGCTGTATTTTCAGTTTGAGTCTAAATCATATGTGGCATTTTGCTCCCTGATTTTCAGTATTCTTT
This sequence comes from Dreissena rostriformis, assembly GCA_007657795.1. Taxonomy (NCBI): domain Eukaryota; kingdom Metazoa; phylum Mollusca; class Bivalvia; order Myida; family Dreissenidae; genus Dreissena; species Dreissena rostriformis. The sequence goes on from VMBQ01005297.1 coordinate 13,381, forward strand.
TTTATTTTGTGTCTGTGACTAAAATTTGGAAAATGGTCATTTTTACTATCTGTGCACAATTCCCTTTGATCTTTAATCTTAGCTTTGTGATCAATGGAATGCCTAATGCCATTTCAATAGTAAATGGGATTACAGGTAAGTACTTGTTAAAAAATACGGCCGTAAAATTTGCAAAGCCCTCTTTATTGTATCTCAAATTGTGAAAAGCAATTCTGTGATTTTTTCATGTTTTCTACCATTTAATTACTTTTTTGAGTTATAATGCCTTACTTACTATAAGTTAATGTAATTTGTGTAAGTGTTAAATGCATTTACTTGTTCAAATAAAAAATTAATATATGAAAATATACATTTGTTTGTGTTGTGAAGTACATTTGCTTCCATGGCAACCAATTTATTTAAATGATACCATTGTTATTTAAAGCACCAAATTATCTCAAAATATTCACATGGATGTACTTTTTCAATTATGTCATAAATTATAAAACAATATTAATACACAAGTCATAATTAAAGAGATTGTTTTTTTATAAACTGAATTTAGTAGTTTTTATTTTTTTCTGAAAATTATGACTATTTCCAAAAATATTTCAGTCATGATGTTGGTAAAGCAATCTATGCATGTTAACTAAATGTCCATTTTAATAGGGAACAAAATATATATTTACCTACTTTAAGATAATCGTATGCAGTTGGCAAAAAAAAAAGTTGATCTAAATCAAACACAACTTTCATGAAACAATGAAAATTATCATAGAAAATCAAAATAGTGTTTCCGCTTAGATATCAACTAATAACTAAAAATCTAGTATTGTTATTCATTTGAAAAATGATGATTTTCAAGCCTTTATAAATATGGTAAAAAGATGTTGAGTTGTGATATCATAATTTTGATCTACCACCACTGGCTAAAATCTGCAGAGAACGAACGTTTATCCTGAAGAGATTTATTCAAGAAAAAAACAGCAATCCAAAAAAATATATTAATAAAACTGTCTGGAGGAAAAACAACATTTTCAAATACTCGCAAGCCATAACAAAAAGCATCTACACTGAACAGGCTAACAATAAAATTCCTATTGAAAATAAAATGTTGATGATCCAGATAGCCAATTTCGTATACGAAACTAACATTTTCAGTGCCTTTACATTAGATATGTAAAGCTACATGTACCAGAACATGACAATGCGATGTTGTTTTAGACTTATTGGGCGGAGAAAACGGTATTCCTTGACATGTGCGTTGTTCATGAAGTTTTCCGTGTATAAGGACCATGTCCGTGCTCAATAACAATCGTCAAAACCAATCGAAACTCAACTTTACCTTGAAAATAACGCCATGAGCAATCGAGTTATCCATTTTATGTCCACCAAAATGCGTCCACATGAAAAACTGGTACTTAAACAGTGCTAATTAGTGTGAAAACAGTGATTTTAATTTTTGCCGTGTTCAATGACAATTGACGGTTCAGGAAATCGCGAAATATTCCATTAATATTCTCTACACTCAGACCAAGCAGAGGAAAACGGTTGATACTCGCTGAAACCTCTTCCGGCTGGCCCTATGATATGCGTCATCCGATTAAAAACAAGTAAGTAATAAGGTAGATGTACCTGTTTGAAGACTCAATTTCTGCCTCTTAGCGAGGCACCGGCGGCCATTTTTTCTTTAATCTGACCACGTGATTCCCCGCATTGAATGATATTGTGTGAATTTCGTGGAAAGAAGTTATTGATTACCTAAATGTCGTATTGTTGTTAACCCAAAATACAGTACAGTCGACCCAACCTTCGCGCATTTGACTGGAAGTTGGAACCAGCATAGCTGGATCAAAATGTATGTGAGAGCATGGAACGACAACTCTGCGTGGAGATTGTAGTCGACCATACAAGGATGAAAATAAAATAATCAGCGGAGCTAAGACGTGTAGGCCCTTCCCGCGTTTTATCGTTCATGTACAAATGTTGTTATGTATGTAACGTATATTTGCTTTATTAATCATGTTTATAACTACGCGGAATGTCAATGTATTTTAAATAAGTAGCAGATTATAAGTTCTGTGCGAACATGACATGGATTTTATCATGTTTATAAAGTATGCAATGTGCATAAGTGCAACTGAGTAACAAAATTGTTATACGGCGCATAATGGAATTACAAGCGATAATACTTACGCATTTGCTACTTTTATGTAAGTTATTATGTATAATTAAGAAATAGTTTCAGGCTATTAGATGAATAGTTTCAGGCTATTAGATGGGGAAAAAAAAGAACAAAACTGCAGCAACAACCCTTAAGTCAAGGCAGTTTAGAGGGATTTGGAGCTATGTCCTTACTAACATTTTTCTTAACATATAATATTTGTTTGCGTTTTGAGGACCACTGAAACCATGTTTTTAAATTTAACAATAAATATCTCTATTCATTGCGCTGCATATTGCTAGTTAAGTATAAGTTAACATGTTTTATCATACATCTATTTGTCTCCTTTTGGGGATTATCATAATACAATAAAACAGCATGAAATCAAATAGTAGCAAGACTTCCGAGTATAGTAAGACAGGGACGAATACAGGTTAAAGTTTATTTGTAGCGTAGATTCATAACCCAGATTTTGACCTTATGTATTAGCACATCGAATGTTGAAGACATTTCCCACCAGAGTAACCGAATTAAGAAGTTATATTATTTCATTGGCTGATTTGAGAGAAATCCCCCAAAGCATTGTCTCCATACCAGCATCCCTTCTCGTGCATGAAGGATGTAGATTGTAAAGTATTAGAAAATCCTCACTATCCTGTGCAAATGTGCGCACGACACATATGAAAGGGAATATCCGCCAGTTCATGAATGCTTCCAAATTACAATTGCATATTGCTTTGTTGTTTTGTGTAACGAAATAACTGCCACCTTCTTGTGTTTTTATGCTTTTTTTCCACCAGTTCTTCAATATTACATGCATAGATCGTTATAATGTTTACTCGATGTATGTTAATCCTATATTCTTGCCAGTAAATGGCGTATGCATCATTTCTGTTAAAATGTTCATGCGGCTATGTTATTGTTGCATAATTCATCTTTCTATGCATAAACTGCGTTATTACATTACAGGGCACCAATGAGAAATTTGGCCAATTATTATACAGGGAGACAACTCTGGCAGGTGTACGATAATTTACAGGGTGTAGACTACTTTTGTCGAAACTATAATATTTGTATCAAAACTAGTTTTGCTGATAATACCATTCGGAAAGAGAGGTATTCGTGTAGAATAGTTAATAAATACTAAATAATTTTTTTTTCAACTTGCAAAACATACGGACACGATACTCGCGTGTGCGCATGTGTGCGTGCGCGTGTATGCGTGCGTTTATATGTGTGTGTGCGCGTATGCGCGGTGTTTGTTTTTATGTGTGTGTTCTGTCAGTTTTAATTTGAAATGGATGTTGACATTGTTTGTCGGAGATATACTTTAAAAGGTAGACCTTAGTAAGTTTATAAACAATTCATCTTCTACCAAATTGCAAGTAATTGAATGGTCTAAAGAGAATTAAAAAAACTACTTTTACTTCTAAGTATGACATAATAATAATAATAATAACATTTGAACCGCGCGATTGCACTTTATTGAACAAAATACTTATTTGTTAAAAAAATCATGATACCTTTAGAACACTCTCGCGAATGAGCGAGCTCCCCACTTTATCCCATTACAAATGGTGAAATATTTATAAAGACATCCTTAAAAATGTTATCTGGGTCGCGCGTTATTCTCCCAACACAGATCTTAAAAAGTCACGTGGTATAGGCACCGTGTAGTCTATTCCACTGCACACACGTTTCGTTGACGAAGGATGGATCCAAATTCTGCGCTTGATATAAGTGTCATAAATGTCATTTTTTTTTTGGTGCCGTATGTTCCCATTTATTTGACACGAACACGAGGGCTGTGTATTAAGGGTATTTTATGACAAAGGAAGATCGGGATCCCAAGCATATCTTTCGATACTATTGGAAATGGATGATTAGAAGTGAGATAGTAAGTAAAAACATGGCGAAACGTTATGAATTCTAAATAGTCTGTTGTAAGTTTCATTTTCAAAGTGAACATCTCCACGCTTTTGTTATCTTATAAAGACACACTGGTTTTGAAATTATCTAATAGATATATACTATTAAAATTTGATTTAATTAAAACTTTAAGCTTGATAAGTACATTAAAAATGAGATGTTATAACATTAGAACGAAAATAGCTATCAGGAGCAGCTGAACATATGTGTTTCACAAGTTTAAAGGTTATTGTGATCAGATTTTTGTTCTCCATTTTTTAAAAACAACAACACCAGACAATACAAAAAAACACTTTAAATTGTAAAAATAACATTATATATTTGTTATAAAGTATAATAATAACGAACTTATAATAATAATGATAATAATAATAATAATAATAATGATATTATTATTAATATTAATATTAATAACAATGATAATAATAAAAAAAATAATAATAATAAAAATAACAACAACGACAACAACAATGACAACAACAACAACAGCAGCAGCAATAATAATAATAATAATAATGATGATGATGATGATGTGTAAAATTGTTCTCGATGTATCATGGGAAACGAATTTCATGTCATCACATTAACCTTTGGCCGATGACCTTAAAATCAATAGGCGTCTTCATTTCGTCCCAAGTAATCATTCGACATTGATATTATACAAGTGACCCCCAAATAAATCTCTCCCTACAAGTAACCAGCATATCAATTTTGAAGGTTCATGTCAAAGCGTTATCTAGATACCCTTCCGACTGTTTTTATTAAACATTAGATATTAAACTATTAAAGGGGCTTGTTTACATATTGTTTTACTTTTGAAAATGCCATAACAAGTTTTGAGTTACACAACCATCTGGAATAAGGTAAAAGAGCTTTATTAAGAAAAACTATTATTAAGCTTGCACGGGAATTTACCCCAAAAAAGATTAAAAATCGTACACGTGCTAAATATTTTAATTAATTTTGATTGATGATTAACGAAATTCATATTTTTCAATATTTGTCTTAGATATAAGTCAGGATTTCGCTTATTTGAATGAAATAAATACATTTTTGAAGTCCATTCTAATGTTCTTTATCTATATATATTATATAGCCTTTTCTAAAACATTAAAGCAATTAAAGCTACATTCAACACATGTTAATTGGTATCATCTTATTTTGGAAGTAAATCTTGATTACTTGACAGAAAACTTTTCTGCCTTTTTTTGGGAGGGGGGGGGNGGGGTTGGGGTGGGGGTACGAAATCCATATAATTCTGGTTCCGTCGAAGAGCCATTGACGCGAACGGAATACGGTATTGACGCTTGGAACGAATATAGTAAACCTACTCGTTGTGTTTAAATAGCTGCATTTCGTAAATGACAATTCACATGGACCATATTGATCTAGATTTTATAAAGTTTATCATTCATACGATTTCATCAGAAACTGGTGGAGTGAACAAAACACACCCATATTGACGTGTATTCCAATATTTTACATGTCGCTTTTGTCTGGATGTCGGAATCCCAAATTGTGGTTACGGGCAATCCTATTTGATTGATTCTGACATTTAAGTACAATGTATGCGATGAGAATATTGTGAATGCATGTTTTCATCCTATTGTTAAAATAACGACGACAAAATGGCCACGATATTACATAAACCTACGAATTCAAGTATATCTGCATGCGCATGCCATTGGGTGTAAACGTATCACTTGAATAGGCTGTCCGATGGTCTCTCACTTAATTACTCAGTCTTTACAACCAAAACAACAGTCAGTTATAAACATTTCTTCGTCCTTAAAGATTGGCATACATGGATACAATGATTTGACATCAGATACTTCGAAAGAAAAAAATGTAAAATTTATTATTTAACATCTGCAAAGACAAATTGATTTAAACATCGCAAAATGAAAAAGATGCCGCATTTTTTTATATTATAGTTTTATTAAATATGGTAATTTNAACACACATGCGGAAAAAATAATTTACCGACATAAGATAAAATTGAATACAAGAAATAATACATCACAATTAACCCGGACTCCACTGGCAATAAATAGCGATTGCACGACACGCATAGCGATATCCTATTACAAACACTGTTTATACCGAGGAGTAACGAGTCTAATAAACCTGATAAAAATTAACTATGCAAATATTCCTTAAATCAAGTTGAAGTGAAGGTATGATATTAGTTACCTTATGAATAAAATGTACCAACTGATATCCATCATCTGCGTAGACAGGTATGTTAAAACGACATTGCAGCATAAAAAACACATCTCGACAAAGACTTTTGGAGGGAATGACGCACGTAAGGACAATGTCATTGAGCTGGTATCAAATATCCGTACTATTGGTATTTAAAATGTCGGTGTTTCGAAATACATTTGTAATTGTAGAAGCTGTTTAACAACGCTTGCGGAACCCAAAGTCATGTATCTAACCCTTGTTAGGTGTTTTTCTAAGCTATTTACAACTATTTTAACAAGCGCGTTAAATCATTTTGCGAAAAAAATACTAAAATTTCGGATGCACAATTCGGATTTAGAAAAGGATGTTCAACCGTTGATGCCGTATATATTCTAATGTCAGTTGTTTAACATTTTTTAAATGAAAATAAGCGTCTGTATGTTGTTTACGATGATATGCTCAAATGTTTTGACAGTATATATCGCAATGCATTATGGCTAAAAATGTACAAATCCGGCATCCAAGGCAAAATATTACGAATCATTAAAAATATGTATGGAAATGTCAAATCATGTGTAAAAGCATGCTCGACATACTCTGAATACTTTAGCTACGCCGTTGGTTTACGACAAGGAGAAGTTATGTCTCCTATTCTATTGTTATTGTTTGTTGAGGACTTAAAACTTTTTTTACAAGATAGCGTCATTCTGGTTTAAATATAGAAGACATAATTTTAATTTTACTGTTATTTGCAGACGATATGGCCACTTTGGGTAAATCACCACAACAAATGCAATCTCATTTAGACAACACTTACCTTTATTGTAACTCATGGGGACTAAATGTTAATACTAGCAAAACAAAAATAATGGTTTTCCGAAAAAGGGGTAGAATTCGTCGAGATGAGATATGGACATATAATAGAAAAACTATAGAAGTCGTCGATAATTTTAACTATCTAGGTTCTGTTATTAATTATACTGGTATTTTTATATTAAACCAGGAGCAGTTAGTAGGTAAAGCTCTAAAGGCTATGAATACTTTGCTTTATAAATGCAAACAGTATGATCTTAAACATAGAATATTGTGTCAATTGTTTGATGCCTTTGTTGGCTCTATTTTAAATTATACATCAGAGATATGGGATTTTAATAAATCCAAAGATATTGAACGCATTAACTTAACATTTTATAAAAGGTTGTTAAATGTTAAAACGTATGGTGAATTAGGTTGACACCAACAGTATGTAAATAGATATGTTCGTATTGTAAAGAATTGGCTTAAAGTTGTAAAAAGTGAAAATATTATCATACCAACTGTGTTTAAATGATTGTGTTAAAGGGTATAAAAATTAGGTATCGAATGTGAAAAAGTTGGATTATGGTTTTCATATATATTCGAAAATGTAAATATGATTAATACAAAGTCGTTTTTATGTGAGTTAAAATGTAGAATTGTAGATGCATTTAAACAAGAATGGTTCGGCAATATGAATGATAGTTCTGTTTTAGATATGTATAAGATATTCAAAACAACCCTTGAATACGAAACTTAATAAGATTTACTGCCAAAAAGTTTGCGTACATACTTTGTTAAACTAAGGGCTTCTGCCCGCCCTTGAGAATTCAAACTGGAAGATACGCACGTAATAATATTCCCCGTAATGAATTATTCAATTAAACGTTTTAATGTAAATATTACTGTAATGACACTGTTTCACACCGTACGGGGTCATTTAGAAATCGTGTAACTAATAATATTTAAAAAAAATGATATTACGTTAAAAAATTATGTAATGAATGGTTAGAGGGCGTGAGTTAAAACCCCACTAGTTTCGAAAAGTATTTTTCGGGAAAGCATGTTTTTTTTTTATCGATTACAGCACATATCTGACTGACAAATGGTTTATGTCTTGTTTGTACATAGACATACTGACGATTCCCCTCTCTGATATTTACTTCGTAACGAATATCTTGGTCTTGCACCGAAGACGGCAACAACACTGGGGTGTATTGACACCTTTTTGTCTATCTATAGACTCGTGCACATAATAACTTAAAAGACATTTTCCGAAAATGTGCTTACTCATACAGAGACCTCTAAGCCAGACGATCAACCTTTGTATCACCCTAGTTACTCCACAGAAATGGTTACACGTAATGTTGGAATCCCACATTGTGGTTTACACGCTCCAAATAGTCCATTCAACTGCACACACGTTTCGTTGACAATGGATGGATCCACATTCTGCGGTTTATCTAAGTGTTACCAATGTCATTTTAATAGAATTATAAACAATATAAAATAAAGCGTATTCTATCCAGCATGTTCTATCGAGGTATGATCTACACATAGTACTGAGCTATTAAGGTAAGATAGTAAGTAAAGTCAGTTTGTACCCATTAAGTGGACTCGACCAGATACCCTCGAGAGTTGGGTATTAAGGGTATTTTATGACAAAGCAAGCTCGGTGTCACAAGCATATCGTTCGATACTATTGGAAACGGATTATTTGAAGCGAGATAGTAAGTTCGTTTAGACTTTTAATACAAAAAATGCATTAATTTAAAATTGATTTTGTACGGTGCAGGCATCTGGTTTAAATTTCCGTTTAAAACGTTGAATAAATGCATAGCGAAACGTAACACATTCTTAACAGTTTGTTGTCAGATTCATTTTCAAGGTGAACATCATCACGCTTTTGTTTTCTTATAAAGTCACACTGACATTGGGTTTGATTTTTTTTAATGAATCGCTAGTAAAGCTTGTCGGCCGACAACTTGATCTAATGGGAAAATAACCCATTAAAACATTTCATTTTTTAATCAAGCTTTAAAGCTTGATTAGTTGAGTACATTTAAATAGAGATAGTATACAAGTATTACACACTTGGATATAAGGATCAGCTTGTTTACATATTTTTGTACTTTGGTAAATGCCATAAACAGTTTTCACTTACACAACCATCTGGAATAATACACAAGAGCTTTATTGAGGAAAACAGTGATTGACCTTGCCCTGGAATTTCCCCCCAAAAAGATGAAAAATCTTACACGTGCTTTATATTTTTATTTATTTTTATTGGTGATTAACGAAATGCAGCTTTTTCAATATAAGTCTTTGTCAAACGTGAGGTTTTCGCGTGTTTAAATGAAATGAATACATTTTAAAGTCAATAAAAATGTTCTTAATCTATACATATTATACAGCCTTTTCTAAAACATTAAAGCCACCGTCAACCGGTTATAACTCAAAACGTCAACCGGATATACTTCAATACGTCAACCGAATATAACTCAATACGTTAATCGGATATAACTCAATACATATTAATTGGTACTAGTTCCTATTTTGAAAGTAAATCTTGACTGTAAACTTTCCCCCCCCCCATCTTTTTTTNTAAGAATCCATATAATTCTGTTTCCATCGAAGAGCCATTGTCGCGAATGGAATATAGTTTTGAGGTTTGGAACGAATATAGTGCACTTACTCGTAGTATGTATTAAATAAGACACATATGAATTTTCTCAAATTGACATTTAAAACCATAGAAAATCTCAAAATCGGACACTTATGCAATGCCGGTAATCACGGGCGCCTCCTCTTTTTATGCAATGTATTAATAAATGAGCCAATGCTACTTCTGAGGTGGCGCTAAGGACCGAATGTTTGACATTTCACGGATAATTCTACATGTTATAGTTATTCAACATATTTCGTATTATTTTAAAAATCGGGCAATGCAGAGCAATTCAGCGAAGATTTATTCATCCACAAATGTACAGAAACACACAATCACACCCCATTTGGAAACGTGATGACCTTTATAAGTTGTGGCACGGTGAAGTTTTTTAAAGAAAATCGATGTATTTTGCCCGTGTGACGTGCAAATTACCACCCAATGAAATCGCTAACGACATCAAACCATTGCATTGAACATGCACAAGTTGTTGCATGCACAAGCACATTGGCTTCTTGTCGATCTTATTGATAGTTTTGCATTCTTGCAAAAGTGGTGAGCCAATGAGGTGGCGCTAATGACAGGAGGTGGCGCCAATGCACATTTTCAGCTATTTTAATTTTCGGTGCTGACCATACACTTTGTATGTGGTATTCCAGGTTGAGTGTCCGATCTTTTTTCTAAATTCGATCATAATGAAATATAATTGAAAAAGTAAAGTCTTCATACAAATTAAGAAACATGTATTGCAAAGAGATTTTTAAGATTTCTGTCATTACATTTACTATTCAACTAGAAAGTAATTTGAGTATAATAAAAAAAAAGGTGCACGATTAAAGACCGAGTTATCCTCATTTTTTGGAGATGTTAGTGGGAACGACCTATTTTAGCCTTATTAAGATTCGTTGACCTTTGCATTTTTCGCGATTAAGCATTCGGATATGTGGACAAATTCTACGTTTCAAGCAGAAGTAACATCTTTTAAGTATTTTGTGCATTATCTTACTGTATAAACACATTTGTTGAAGAATAAATATTTTGAGAATGTTTAGAATTTAGTTATTGGATTTATTGAGGATGACATATTTTGGGTTTATATCGTGTACTAAGTTTTATTCAGGTCGGTGACTTCTTAATTGAGTTGGTTACTTATATATTTTACAGATTAACATCTTGTTTTTATATAATGTGTATATGTTCTATATAGATTTGGGGTTACGTTTGTTAGTTGAAAAGTAAAAAGAAATATGAAAAATGAACATTATCTATCAAATGTAAGTCATGTGATGATTCATATATCGTGCATTGGCGCCATCTCCTGTCATTAGCGCCACCTCCTTGGCATTGGCTCAATCTCTTTTGGAAAAATACAAATTATCAATTAGATCTGCAAGAAGCCAATGTGTGTGTGCATGCAGTAACTAGTATATGTTGAACGCAATCGTTTCATGTCGTTAGCGAATAAATCGGTTGGAAATTTGCTCGTCACACAGGCAAAAGACATCGATTTGCTTTCAAAAAACTCCACCATGACACAACTTATAAAGGTCCACACGTCTCCAAATGGGTTGTAATTGTATGTTTCTTTACATTTGTGGATGAATAAATCTTCGCTGAATCGCACTACATTGCCCGATTTTTAAATAATGCGAGCTATGTTGAAAATAACATATAAAACCTTTTCACCCTGTATAAGTATCCGTGACATTCCAAAACATCCGGTCCTTAGCGACACCTCGGAAGTAGCATTGGCTCATTTATTTATGCATCGCAAAAAAAAGATGGCGCCCGTGATTACCGGCCGTGTAATGGATTTCGTCAATGACAATTCATATGGACCATATTGATATAGATTGTATAAAGGTTATCATTCATACGGTTTCATCAGAAACTGGTGGAGTGAACAAAACACACCCATAATGACTTGTTTTCCAATATTTTACATGTCGCTTTTGTTTGGATGTCGGAATCCCAAATTGTGGTTACGGGCACTCTTATTTGATTGACTCTGATATTTAAGTACAATGTGTGCGATGAAGATAGTGTTTATTTGTTATAATAACGACAAAGGGCCACGATATTACATAAGCCAACGAATCCAAATACGTCCGCATTTGCCGGTAATTTGTGTGTGACTGAGTGTCATTTGTAATACTAAACGTATCACTTGAATAGGCTGTCTGATGGTCTCTTTCTTAGTAACTAAGTCTTTACAACCAACACAACAGTCAGTAATACAAATGTCTTCGTCCTTAAAGATTTACAGATATGGATACACTGATTTGACATCAGTTACTTTGAAAGATAAAAAATTGTATTAATTAACATCAGTTAAGACATATTGATTTAAACACCGCAAACATGAAAAAATACCGCATTTTGTGATTTCATATTTTATTTAATATGCTAAATTAAAATTAAAAGGTGATATTTAATACTTGTATTACATAAGGTCAAGAGACATAGGGTATTCCAAACGTTTTACACTTGATTTAATAGTAGGAACAAAAGTGCGGAGAATAAATTGACTATAATTAACGTACCATTGAATATCAGAAATAAGACATCACATTTAATTCGGACTCCAAATCTACTAAATAGCGGTCGTGCGACACGCATAGCGATATCATATGGCTAACACTGAGGAGTAACGCGTCTAATAAATCTGCTGTAAATAAACTCTGCAAATATTTCTTAAATCAAGTTGGTGTGAAGGTATGATGTTAGTTACCTTATGAATAAAACATACCAACCGATAGCTATCATCTTGGTAGACAGGTATGTTAACACGACATTGTAGCTTAAAAAACACATCTCGACAAAGATGTTTTGGGGAATGACGCACGTTAGGACAATGTCATTGAGCTGGTATCAAATATCCGTATTGTTGGTATTTAAAATGTTGGTGTTTTGAAATACATTTGTAATTGTAGAAGGTGTTTCACAACGCTTACGAAAGCCAAAGTAATGAATACGAGAAATGGATGCGGGATATGAAAACGCACATTTACACGTGACAGCAAAGGACCATTATTATTATCTGCGCGAGAGACTTTTTGGCCTTTAAATAACCAACATCTTTAGAATTTGTTATCAATATGCTGGTATAATGCCGATAGAATATTATGCTTTTAGTTTACTCGTCTATACATTGAAATATCACTGCTGTACCGTCACGAAATATCTTTTGCTCCATGATGGTTGGTGTTAAGGGAACGCAAACGTAAGACAAGCAACAAAAAGTGAAAAGTTTTGAGAATATTTCGGAATTTAAGAAACAATTGAATGGGACCAGCAATAAGTTTAGTTAAAATATTATGCAAAAAAGTTGAAATATTTTGTTAGATAATATTGTGGAAAGTGTGTGGTATTATTTGAAAAAAATAATCTAAACAGGAACAATACAGAACCATAGTATTACATACAGCCCGAACACTAATGCTGGTTGGTTCAAGTCATCCACGAACAATATATGTACCTGCTGTCTTGTAATCAAAATATATGTAAAGGATGGGCTTCGCTTTAAAGGGACTCGTTCAAATTTTGGCAATTTCGGAATTCTTCATCAAATGCTTTAAATTGGTAAATATAAACATCAAAAGAGACACAGCATAAGACAAGATAAGCATTAAAAAACAAACTAGAAAAAAATACTACCTGGGTTCGAGTCACTGAACTTTGGACTAAAAACCTATTATCTTAATCACTCGGCCATCAGGCCTATTACATAATATTATGTTTTTTTTTTATATCAGCCATCCACGCATTGCCCCAAAATATAACGAAAACAACAGAAACATTCTTAATTATTCAATCGTTTTATAATCTCATTAATTCTTATGATGATTACTCATTAACGAACATGTATTTTTGGTATGACTCTAAGTCATTAGTGTTATTTTTTTTCTCCCTGATGTTCAGTTTTCTTTTAGTTTTTAAATGCGACACACAGTAAAACAAATTGTGAAGTTGACAATCGGTCAGCAAGTCTCTTAAATTTATGTAGCTTATCTATAGTTTGCTTCATACGAATTATTTTCGTGCACATAGCTAAGTAATGACTCAGCGGCAACATGTGATTATTCTGCTTTATTAATAAACGGACGGAGAAAAATCTTTATCTACCAATAATGGTCGATAAAATAGCTTCAACGTTCATACTATTTTCCTTGTTTAAGTTAGTTTTGAAATGCACGTGTATTATATAAGAACAATTGGATTCATAGATTTATGACGCTAATCATTACACAACGAAAAAACATCTCGATCATAGTCTATACATGTACATTTATTTATATGGATACTTTATTAATTTAAATAAAATTACTCTATACACAAACATAAAATGTGCATACATGCATATTGAATTATATAGGAGTTCGTATTTTGATTTGTTTTCTTTGAATACACTTTTAAGGTTATGTATCAGACGGGTAAATGGTAATTGGAAAACCATTTTGAATATTCTTCTTAAATCAATTATTTGCGAGAATGAGGGTTCACATTTGGTTGCGAAATCTATGTCAGTTGGCCTTATAGCGTGCGCACGTAATAACTGTCGTGCGTGCGCACGTCATAACTATCGCGTGCGCATGTTATAGAGACCGCTGAATAAAATATTTATTTATGCCACCGTAGCTTTCTTATGGCGCGTATATATGTTTATATCTGCTCTTAATATGAATGATAAGACTTAAATTAGGATGAATGTAACACGTTACGCTGTGCTAACGTTAGTTCAGGAAAACTAGCGCGAGGCGTAAAAGAAGTTGTTTGTTTTGACTAACCCGACCGAACCTATTGTTGTACGGGCCCTTAGCTTTTTTGGGGGACTCAATGTTGAGTTTTCAATCGTTTTTACTCAATTCGATCATATTCACTACATTAACTTTATTTTTCCGATAATGTTTTATACATTCTATCATATTCGCGTAATTAATTTAAAATAAACACCAACAAAAGGAATATTAAACAGAAATCGTGAAGATTTCTGCATGTCACTTCATATTCATATTAAAGTGGGGAAAAGTAAAAAAAAAAGTTCACAAAAAATGTTAAGCCGACCTACCTTACCTAAATTTGTGTGGATGATAGAGGAAATTAAAGACATTTTAAACAACAGGGCTAGGCAATACATGTCCATCAAGCAATGTCTCATTTGTTCTATGTAGCAGAAAACCGTGTAGATCAAGTTTCGTTGCGCGGTCTATGCGAGACTAGATATTAAGATAACCATATCTGGGGTGTATTATCTATATCTGCTTGACGTGTTACCAATTATAAACATGAATTTTTCTTCCTTATCGGATCGTGTTTGAATGAGGTGTATTTTCTTATCATTTAAGTAAAACTAAAAATAACTTTAATAATTATGTTTAAATCCAAGACAGGCGTAACCTTTGTACGTTCTGTTAAGTAAATAAGCGAAATACATTATAAAAACTAAACGGATACATTTTAAGATTTTATACACGGACAAGTTTTTGGATGAGATTAAACATAAGTTCGTATTTTCCAGATATTTTGTTTGATTAAAAATGTATTATTTTGTAATTCAAAATAAGCCTTTGAACACAGAACTTTAAGGAAAACAAAGTGCGCTGGTTTTATGTATTTTGTCTAAAATTGTTCTCTTTCAGTTCGCTGATGTTCCTTGACATCCGTGAGAATCTGAACAAATACAGAAATAATGTCTTCAAAGAAAGGAGGATGGGTTAATAGACTTAAATCACTAATGGGTTTAAATAAAACCAAGCCACACAATAGTGACAAAGACAATGCATCACCAGCCCCTGTATGGGACCGCCAACCGGAGAATGGACATCCTCAGAAATTCTGCAGCAATGTGTCTGAAACTTCTTCAATACACCATGACATTCAGGACCGTGATGATGATGGTAATTGTGATTCAGTTGCTAGCGGCAGCAGTCAAGAACGGATCTTTAACAGCTCAAACAAGGACGATGGTTATATCACATCATCGTACCAAATGAATGACATAACGGATTGGAAAGGCACTGGCGCAAGACCCAAGACGAAAAGTACTTCAACGAATACAGAATATCATGAAGAGCATGATCAACAAGGTAACTGATAAAATGTGTAATTGTGTTTAAAAAGGAATCGACAAAATAAGTTTCGCTAAACGAAACATTAATTGTAAATATAAAATAAACAATAAAAACATTTTTTTCCTATCCGTGTTTAAACTGTAATCGTCTATAGCAAAGATGTATATAGTGAACAAAAGGCAATGTCGTTAACAAATTTCAGTTATTTTGCCTTCTGAAGCAGACATAGAGGAAACTGGCGTGAAAAAGGTCATGCGTTGGGATGATGGTTCATTTGACAGATATCATCCGTTACGTACATCATCTAGTGGTACGTTATACTAACGTCAAATACATAAAGCACCAAGACGCTCATTAAACATAGTGTTTGTGTATTTCAAACTTGTTATTATCTTAAGTTTGTAAAAGCATCTTTTTAAGATATTTGTATTAGTTGGATTTTCGATTGCATGCATGTTTTTCAATCATACAAGAAACCTAAATTTTGAGCAAACATAATTTTGCTTTTTAATTTCAGAACCAGATTTTCAATCGTCTCGGTTCTCTGCAGAGGGAAAAAAGTTACGCAGACCCGAAACGGCTCACGACAAATTGACTGAAACTCCGATTAAGTCATGTGAAACCAAAGATCTCAAAAGTGGTGCTGGCGATGTAATCGAAGGGCCCCATGAAAATCATTCCTGTAAAGAAACACCAGCACAAATCAAATACGTCGTCCACAGCCCAAGCCACTGCAATTTCGGCGGTACGGACATTATAATACGTTAAATAATCTCCACTAGAAATTGTGCATGTTGACTTGTTAATAATAGTTTGTATAACTCATTACAAAGTTAAAACAAATTTAGGGTTTTAACATCACGCTTTAATATGGAATATAATTTTGAAATAACATACCGGTTTTCATAGTATTGATTATTTTTGCAATTCATACGATATAAAGATTATGATATAGTTAATGAATAAGCATTAAGCTATCCATCAATAAATTAAATCTTTAAATATTTGAAGGTAACAATTTAAGGGTGCAATAAACAGTTATTTGAGAAATTCATTTATTAATTAGTTCAAGCAATTGTACGAATTTTAAATTATTTATTTGTTATTTCAGGAAGAAATTCAGAAAACTCAATTTGTAAGTAGATTAAATTTAGCCTATGCAACGTCGTCCCCTTGAATGTGAACTATCTCGCGTAACTTGGAAACATAAACGTGTATTGTTTACATTTTACCTCATAGAAGCGTTATAATTGTGTACCCCATAAAATATAATTTTATCCCACTCTCAGGAATATGAATTATCGTATTAGTTTACGTTTTTTTTTTTTTTTTTTTTTTTTTACTAAAGCATGCATACATAAGATGATCGATATGTGTTTGTTCTATGTTTCTTATTCTCTTACACAAGGATTAAAACAGTACGTTGTGTTTCAGCCATTTCGAGACATAGCTCCACCGATTTGCAAGCCAAGGTTGAAGGTAATGCACTTGAACAAAATTTTCTAATCATGTATAATGAGTATTTGAACGCGTTATAATATAGCAATGTTCATTTGATTTAAATATTAATCAATTATTTGATAATTTTTAATGCCTCAGAATATAAAACAGTAATGTATATGATATGATATTTTTATTATACCAACAAAAATACATCGCAAGACTGGATACAAGTGTTTTTAGGCAGTAAAGAATGAAGTAGCGATTGCATCAATATTGCATACATTTACAGGTCAAACAGAACTTCTTCTTAAAGAAGTTCGGAATGAAAACACAGGAACAATTCACGGTGTAAGAACAAACCTGTATAAGAAAGCAAAGGAAAAGCTGGAACGACCAAGGCAAAAACACGTGCTGATCATAAAAGGGGAAGGTCTTGGCTGCGACTATGTTGCCAAAATGATCTTTGCAGAAACCTGCAAAAACAATACAACGGGATTTTATCTAAATGACGCCAGTGATTGGTTGGTTGCGAATGGTCATGTACGTGAACATGAAAGAGGAGTCGTTCTAATATTAAATGCAAACTTGAATGACTGGACCAACATAATAAAGCATCAAATGTTTCCGTCAGCTAACAGGGGCGAGTACCTTACCGTGATTATCACGACTAACACGCAAGTAACAGATGCCGCTTTACATAACTTCGTTGTTGATGCTTCAGATCAATATGTACATCCCACGGAAGAAGACAAGATGAACGTATTTGAAATAATGGCGAAACAGAAAAGTCTTATCATGATACCAGGTCATGACGACACGGTTCAGGTGGCAACCAAGAACCGACGGTCCCCGAAAATGACAACGTTTACCAAGGAAAGAATTCTGAAGACCATTGGGAAACATATGTGGGTTCGTAGACTTAACGCTTTCTTTACAGGGACGATGGGAGAAGCATCGCTTTTCTTTAGGAAGCCAGATCCAAAACTTGTGGAAGACTTCAAAAACAAAATGGAGTCTAACAAGTTATCTCCAAATCTTGAAATATTTTGTTTGCTTGTTATTTACGTGTTCGGAACGCTTGATAAAGCTGGAATTGACAGGCTTCGTAATCTGCAATGTTTACCAAATGGTAAATATTTCCAATCCGCACATTGTATCCACTCCTCCGCGAGGGTCTGTAAAGAAACGATCAAAACATACCCAAAATTAAACATTATTGTCGAATACTGCAACGGTGTCCACAATTTGAAATCCTTTATTAAGAACGTTTATGACGGTCTTAAAACTCTCAGGGATATGTTGCTAATTGAAACTGTAGATTTAAGCGACCAGTTTGCCGGTGAATATATAAGAACATCCTTAATGGTTGCTATGAACGAAGTTATTCCAGAAGGAATAATAGAGAGTTGCGACGACGACTATTTTTTCGATTTTGTTAGGGATGATGAAAGGCTGAACAAATCGGAGTATTCCCTGATTCACAATGAGTGTGTTTTGGGTGCCTTCTTTGACAGGATGCGTTTTCAGTGGAAACAAAATATGGAAAAGTGCATGCAACATCCGGCATTGGTGTCCAATTTTGAAAAGTTTCTAAACTCATTGAAACGTACCAGGCACTTGCGATGGTGTTTCCTTAAAAGTCTTGATGACAACAAAAAATACTGCGCTATGTATTACGGTATCGAATCAAGAGCTTCTTGCAAAGGCAACCAGCCAACGCCAACAGAAGTGATCCTTACTGAGGGCAAATGGACACGAAAACGAAACGCAAATAAATGGAAAGCATTCACAAGAGAACAGGAGGCTTACACATTAGTTCATGCTGCGCAACTATCCAATATGAGAGTGTTTACGGCTCTAGCAAATTATGGCGTTATTATTACCAAAGCATCGTTTGTTGCCGCTCTGAAAGCAAAAGCGGTCGATATTATAGAGTATTGTCTTGCCAAAGCCGATCTAGCAGACCATGAATGGCTCGACTGTCTGTTTGAATCTATTAAACAATGTTCTTGCTCAAAATCAAAGGAGGGAAAACTAATTTTAGAAATGTGTATGAATGCACGGAAAGTGAGCTTGAATATCAACTGTACTGATATCATCCCACTGTTGCACAGAATTATCAACAATCAACAGATGCTTGAATCATTTCTTGAAGGATCTTGGGGAACAGAGGTTGATATAAATGTCGTTCACCAATATGACGAAGGTGGTAAAACGGCCCTAGTGATTGCTACGGAACTGGGGCATTGCGAAATAATAAAATACCTGCTCAATAAAGGTGCAGACCAGCGTAAAGAAGGGGTCTACCAGCGACCAATTTGCATTGCTGTGAAGAAAGGTCAACTCAAGATTGTACATGCGCTCGTAACTGAAAACCCTGACGTTCTTGCAGAACCCGGCATTGACGGCGAATATCCCATTGTGATTGCCTGTCGCAACGAATGTAAGGAAGTTGTCGAATACATAGCAAATTATAATCGTTGTTGTTTGGAGACGATGAACAAAAAAGGACAAACGCTTATTCACATTGCGACAGAGGCCGGTAAGGAACAAATTGTTCACTATTTGTTGCAGCCGGACTTGAAAGCAGACATATGTGCTCTGGACGCACGTGGTTCTTCCCCAATTATGACTGCAGCTAAATGTGACAAGCGCACTTGCTTGCAACTATTGTTACGTACAGCACTACAGAGAAAATTGCCACCAGATAACTCACTGATTATTCACTGTATTGAACATCATGACGCAAACCTTCTCGGAACGTTGATTGAAGAATATAAATACAATATGAACGTAAATGACACTAAGTACGGACCACCACTGTCTTTGGCAGTGCAGAAAAACGATATTAAAATCGTGAAACTGATGCTCAAGCATAACACTGACGTGAATATCAGATGCGGCGCTGGTTTTCAACCTATACATCTAGCAAGTGCCACTGGAAACGTTGAAATGCTACATCTGTTGATTGAACGCGGTGCAAGCATTGAAAGTGTCCAAACTGTCACTTTAGACACGATAATACACATAGCTGCAGCCCACAATAAACATCAGTTCATCGAACATGTATTTATGCGTTCCGACGTAAATTCGGTACTCATAGATCGACGAAATAAACAATGCGAAACTGCTTTACATGTGGCGGTAAAAGACGGACATGTTGAATCTGTTCGAGCGCTTCTGCATTGTGGTTTTCAAAAATTACGATTTGACAAGAAAAGTACGACGCCTTTGCAAATAGCTGTGATGAGATTATCAAAAGAAACAAATTCGAAAAACCAACATGCCTTTCAAACGATTATTCGATACCTTAACAAGTAACGCGGAAAGGACAGGATACATTTCACTGTGCAATTTATAAAATAGTTGGCTTATATTTGTTTAAATTTAAAAATTTAACAATTATACACCTTTCTTATTACTGTAAATAATAATAAATTATTGTCTATTGACAAGGTATTCAAACCACGTCAAAATTCGGGTCACTTTGTTGCAAAGACATAGTGGGGTTTGACTTTGATTGCTATCGTAACCACAGCGTTTTCTGATACCAACATTTCACCTACAGACTGACGTATAATCTACTTGTTGTGTTGACAGACTGCGAGTTATTAGCCATTGCTATGAACAAGCAATTGTCATTCCGTTTTTAATGGACATTTGTTGTTCATTCGTTTACGTGATTACAGTTATTTCCAAAATACCAAAGGATCCAATCACCAAATTATTCCATTCTCTTGTTGTTGATGAATATTATTGTCTCACATGCTATATATGTTTAGTTTTATTCTAAGGTGTGTTATGCAATATTTATTAAGATCTTGTAAATAAAAGCAGGCTCATGGACATCGGGCCGCGGATACTTTTGTGCGGGAGGGTTTAAAAAAAACAAGTTGATGTATTATATCTCCTTCCTGCACTATGTTTACTAAAAGTGTTCATCAAAATGCATGTTTTATTTTCAGTATTTCAATGTCAGATGATTCATTAAATTAAATAAAGAGGCAGGGATGGGATTAATAAAAGTGCTTTTTGGGATAATACAGCACATTCGTTTAGTGATTTTACAATGTTGTCTTTGGCTTCGAACATCCAGTTAAATAAACTTTAGAATGTTAAAACTAATGCAATGAAAGAACATCAGCATTG
This sequence comes from Dreissena rostriformis, assembly GCA_007657795.1. Classification (NCBI taxonomy): domain Eukaryota; kingdom Metazoa; phylum Mollusca; class Bivalvia; order Myida; family Dreissenidae; genus Dreissena; species Dreissena rostriformis. The sequence continues at coordinate 34,763 of VMBQ01005297.1, forward strand.
TTTTTGCCATTAAACACAAATATATCTTTGGATAAGTATATCGGTAAGAGAAAAGAATGATTGAAAGTGTTCAGACATTTTTCTTTTCAAAATTATATTTATTGGAGAAACATTTGATGGTTAGGCTATTGTTTTTTTTATATATATAAATAATTGGTTGTCATGTATAGAATATTTTTATTATTGTGGTATGTGTCTGCTGTGCCGGTTGGAGTTATTGTAGTTATCTGACGACGCCCAACCAAACGTATTATTTAAACACAAACTATCAGATTACTATTACCAAGAAATTCATACGCTGGTGGTTTTAAATATATGAATGTGCGGTCACTCAAGGGGTTGATCTTTTAAGATTAATCAATATTTGTATCTCCTTTACTACTTACATGTTTACCTTTATCGGACGTAAAAAAGTGTGTCAAAGAAATTACTTTACCTGTACATACATTTTATACTCGTATAGACATATAAATTCGGATTGCTTTCTCATAATTTGGAATGTTGAGATTATGTGTTTTTGAGTTTGGCAATTGAATATATTTTAGTTGTCTGTATGTACGTATGTTAATGTGTTTTGCATATTGTTTTCTTGTTGTCTGTCGATAAATAACATGTGATCGTAAATTTAGGTTTATTATTGTTCTTTATATAGTTACTGATATTAACATTATGTTTTATATGTGTTTTCGTATGTTTAAACATGCGTGGATGCAATATAAAAATAAGGTATGTTTTTGTGCTGACAATTAGTGTCTTTTAATGAACTTTATAAAAAAAATATAAGTCCGTATGACAATGTATCATACAAAGTGAACATTATTGGAAAACAAATTAAATGTGTATTTCAATTCTTGACGTTCATTTTTGAATGCAAAAGGAAGAAGTTATCTCAAATTTTCAGGGATTTAAGGCTTGTCTAAGATTTGCTTTTAATGTTTATGCAAACACAACAAGTGAATCAAATAAAGGAGTTTTTTTGGACAGTGATAAGACTAATTTGTAATTCATAATTTCTTTAATAAAAAATGACTGTTTTTAACCTAGCAACTCTCATTATATTATGGAATTGATAATTGCATTTATTAATAAATAAAACCTGCTGTTTTCCTAGCAACCATCATTATATATGAAACTTGAAAATTGTGTTTACTTGATTAAGTTTGTTTTTGTAATTTGCATACTTGATTCAAAATTATAATTGATTGTGTTGTAAAAATGAACTCTTTGTGTTAAATCAAAGTATTGTACATAATGTCCATACAAATGCAACTAGAAATTCTTACATTATACGGTTTAATGTTATTTGAACACTGTAATCATAGTTAAAGTGTAATTGTGAATCTGAAACCTTTTTATGTTAAGAATCACTTATGTTATACATAAATAAGTATAACATAAGTATTTAAGTAAAGTAAACTGTGTTAAAAAGGAAGAAGGAATTATATAGTTATTCAGTGTGTGTATTTATAGTTATTACACAGTTACAACACAAGGCATGTAAAATAAGTATATGCATGTACGTGTTTTTGTAAATTTATTTTATATACAAATACATTATGACATGAATAAAATCATCGAATCAGGAAAAAATAATCTTGACGTTCATTTAAAAATGCGAGCTCTTATTTCTGTTAAGACTCATACAGTTAATGATAATGAAAATAACAGGATATGTTTGTAGAAATAGTGTTCTGCCGTTTCGTTCCACGGCAATTTTTAAAGTATCATGTTTGGGAAATATCATATGAAAACATGCGGACTGAAGGCGAGTCATATAATTTTAATTTCGATATGTTATATCCTCAATCTTAAAGTAGAAATATTAATAAACTGTCATTAATTATATCAAACCTCGTGACACATCACTAATATCTACAAGATAGTTCTTTTTAGTTCTGATGTTTATATATAAATTTTATCAATTTAGAGCATATAATGACAAACTTCAAATCATGCCAAAATCTGTGAAATAGTCCCTTTAAACTACATTCGATTTAAACGCTAAACTACGATGCGTTTCTCCGAAGCTTATTTATATTATATATGCATCCGATGTCACGTGAGTCAACAACGTGGTTTAAATGTACGATTAATACAAACCATGCCATATCCGCCCTCCAAAAACCTAAAATAGAAACATTCGTTCTAATTGGTTCTAATGATTGTTTTTGAAGGAATCAGCTATACAATTCGTAAACAAATATAAGGATTCATCAGATATACAAACAATTGCCGAAGGTCGGCCACGTTTTCTTCTCTCCTCCACTGTTAGCGTGTGAATAATAAAAAAATGAAGATCACGTAATATTCTCCGTAATCTGAACCTGTCAAGTTCGGAAGAAAAAGGCGACACAGTTTAAACGGGGGCTACACCTTATTGTAGAGGTTTATGTATCCTCAAATTTGTTTACGCAATTTTGAGGCTGATTCCCTCCAAATATGAAAAAAAATCTGAATTGTCGGATTATGTTTGTTTTTCGTTGGAAATGCAGTGCTTGCTTGGATGTGTGTAAACATAACCCCCAAAAATGTAAATGCAAGCATTTGATCTTTGATTAATGTGAGAACTGCCATCGGTGAAAGCTTTCGAGAAAATATATTCTAAACTAATGAAATATACACATAAAGAAACTTTAGCTGCTTCAGCAAGATAGAAACATTATTATAATATGCTGTTCTTGGGAAGAACATTGAAAACAAGTAACAGATAATTGCAAAACGTTACCCGATGGATCAATCGTACTGTTTTGTCTGAGATTCATAGACAAACTGTGCACGTGTGATCAAGGCAAGGTGGCATATTTCGTCAAAATAGTCAACAACTTCGCCTATGTTACTACGTTTGTTTAAAACAAAACAATATCGCATATATTTTTTAAACATTTGTTTCTACGTGTATCTGCTTTTAAAGAAGGGAAGGAACGCACACTCGGCTAGCTAGACGCATGCAACACGTGATATATCAGCAGAGGCACAATAGCGACATTAAATGCCGCATCGACGTTTAATTTCGCACTTGACATTTGATGTCGCAAGGTAGCGCAAACGACGCTTAACGTCGCAAAACTCCTTGATGCTAAATGTAGAAGTTATAGCGCTCAATGTCGCAATGAATTGAACTGCTTTAAATGTCGCACCCACCATCAATGTTAAAAGCCTCAATTCTGTATTATCCCTTTTCTGCAGTATTTCTATCCTTATTTATTATTCCGACTTATCCAGGAACATAGAAACAAATGTTTGCGGGCTTGAACTGTTGGAACCCAGTTAAAATTTCGCTATATGTTTCTTTTTTTGCATGTTTACATCTCGTGATCATCCTACAATCTCGCATCGTGATTTCGCTCCTCTGTGGCCTTAATGTGTCTGTCTGTCTGTCCGCCTGTCATTGGACGCAAAATTGTCTGCTAACGCTTTGCTCAATTGTCTGTCTATTTGTATTACTGTCTCTAATTGTGTTTGTCAGTGCGTGCGTTCTTCGTTTGTCTGTTTGTCCGTTGACTCAATTTGTCTGAAGGCGGTCGATTACACTTTTCAGTGTAAAAGTTCGAATTAGCAAGGATTGTTGCTCATCATATGAAGTTGCGCATGTGTGCTTTTTATCGTCCTTCATTAAATAAATTATACAAATTATTCCGCTTTTAAGGGACTATATGGCGAGAAGAGCACTCCTAGAAAGATCTGTAGTGTGCCGATAATTCTGGTTAAATGTTATACCAAGCTAAACTGCGAATATTTTCACACGCATTTGAATGTGATATTCGCAGAGTTTGATGTACCAATAATAATCCAAAATTAGCGAGAACGTGAAAATAACGTTGAGAGATGTCGACATCAAGAGAAACAATTCAGCTCATAGCATCCCCAAAGTCAGGTTATTGTGAACCTGAATTAATTAACACAGTGAGGACAGCAAACTAAGTAAACACATAGTTTGTATACGCCTCACCATAATTCATGAGATTTCAATGGCAAAATGTACAGAATAATACACATGTACAAAAGAACTCAATATGATTTATGAGAGACATAAAACTGATAACACGTTTACGTTGTAACAATGCATCACATGCCATGATAAATAGTAGCGTAAAACATGACAACATTGTTTAAGATATCACATAAACTGACACTTCTTGAAAACTATAAATTCCACATTTGTATGGATGCATAAAACACTGAAGCAAAAGATTGCATACGATTTCATACAGGCGAAACCTGCTGCATCAACTGGGCGAAAGATCTGCCAGAATATCAACGTATATTTAATAAAGACCCGAATGAATGTCTAGCATGGAGCACATTGTTTCAAATTAACTCTGGAAGAGATCCTGTTAATTTAAGGTCATCGTTAAATCATAAACCGAAAGCAAAACATACGTAATGCCGCGTAGCCGCAACCATAAAGTGTTATACACGAAACGACAAAGCGTTTGATAAAGCATCCATAGCACCTGTATATAAAATTTGAAATACAGTGCTATTACTTTATACGAGTTATGGTTTATTAAATAGACGGAATATATAAGTTTGGAGAAGCGCTCGCAGACGGAAGAGGTGGCTGCCTTTACGAGACAAACCCTGCCCTAAACAAACGAGTTTTGGGCTAAAATAAGTGTAACTTAGTTTCTGAAAATGCATGCATATTTTTCGCGATTGTCAAGGAGATGAGAGTTTGGAGACCAAGTTTAATTACAAGCTATGTCACAATAAGTCAACGTACACATCATTGCAGTCCGGATGGTCTTCCTGGCATGACAAACAAAATCCCTCAAATTGCATTTGGGCATAATCCAGAGAGCGCTCTTGAGTTAAACGGAGACATATTAGAAACAGTCATTCGGATATCAAAACAGATAACTTGGAAAACCAGAAACTAAACCACTGTTATGGACTCGCAAACTGACCCACGGACTCAAACACATTGAACTCGCACAATAACAATATGTACTAACAATCTGATATCAATTTACGATATGTACTCGCAAACTCGAACATAAATAAAGAACACTGTTTTCTCTTCAAGTCAATTATTTCAAAAGTAATGACAATTATCGCGATTTCAGTGAACTACAAAGAAATCCGACATTTAGCTTTGATGTTGCGACATTTAGAGGCAGTACAATTTAATTTAATTAAATTAAAAAATAATAGGTGTTGTATATCATTCCAGTTCTTCAAAAATCACTACTATGATTATACCCTTAAGCTGGAAAATGCAAATAAATGTATTAATCATCCTCCTTAGATAAGTGTCACTAAAAATTGAGTTTATCATGTTTTGAATGCTACAGAACGACAACTTTATGTTATTGATTTTTATTATCTTACAATATACCGGTAACTTTATTATTTGAAAACAATTGAAATTCGATGCGTATCGCTTAGCTGATGTGCAATTATTGATTAATAAATACAGTGGTTTGAAATAATCACTTGATAAAGAAATATGAACTGTAATAATGATAATAATCAAAGCGCTGAAGGCACTGCAGTTGTTCGCTATTGCATAACCTTTGACGCAACTCATTTTTCAAAATTAAGGTATCGCTTTTTAAATCGCAAGTTTGAAATATACACAACCCTTTCAAATTTATAAAGAGTGTGTCTGAACGCACAGGTCGAGATGTGTGTGCACTGTTTATCATCCTATTGATATTATAGAGATAACTTAGACAAAATAACAACAACATGTCCCTTTTTAGACGCTCTGAAGGCATGGACAATATTATGAAAATCGTATAATGAGAACAAGTTAATATAAAATAAAATCTGCAATCACCATCATATTAAATGAACATTGTTGGAATATCGATACCTATCTCATTAAGAATATAATTTCATGATGGGGTTTCCCTTTACAAAACTTTTTTGATACCATATAACAATTCAAACTATACAAGAAGATAATTGATGAAAATAAATAAAAAA
>VMBQ01005297.1:40917-57881 GCA_007657795.1 Dreissena rostriformis
AGGAACGAAAATTAATAATTGACGAATAATAATTAGCACTATCGCATGAAATTGTATTGCAATCTCGACATCCCATTGGTGATGTTCCATGTATAAGCACTATCGCATTTTTCCCCAGAAATGTTATGCTTCGTTTAATTTCTTTCCATTTCATCTTCATTCATTTTCATGTATTGACATTAACGTGTAGCTCCTAACCCCCCCCCCCCACCGTCACCAATATTTTTTACGAACCTACTATGTAAGTAAATCGCTAATCCTTACTTTTCTACCGAAACGAAGTCAGAAGTTTTCGATACAGCTTTATGCATTAGCGTTTTACAGGTAATGTCACGTGTCAGTTAAGTACACGGTACTATAAAACTCCCCTTTGTGTCATAACAACATATTTATCTTGATTTCGAAACAGCCGAAATATGTATGCGTGGATTGCGTTGGATATTAATGTTTTTCACGAATTCGGTAATTCAAACTTAATTTTGTTTAAACATTGGACATTATTATAAGTTAGGAACGAAAATTAATATTTGACGAATAATAATTAGCACTATCGCATGATAGTGTATTGCAATCTCGACATCCAATTTATGAAGTTCCTTGTAAGCACTATCGCATGAAAGTGTATTGCACTCTCGACATCCCATTGGTGAATTTCATGTTCTCTGATCTATTAATAGCCTTTAATTATGAATGACCTATGCGTAAGAATATTTTACGTAGCACGTAGTGGACTATTTTACCATTCATAATATAAACATACTCTGCGACATGTATAGTGAACAAATGTAGTGTTTTACTTTTATTATATACGATCCGTTCAAAACTCGTCCATTTAACACGATATTCATATTATGTGTCAATTTGTAAATGTTCAGTTCAAGAACTGAAACCGTGCAGCAAACTCCTTTTTTCGCGTATGCTTACAGGTTCGTTGGTTAATGATAGCTAAGACACTTCGAATCGGAATTCGTGGTCTAGTAACCTTAGTCGTTCGCAAGCGAACAACTAAAAATTGAATAAACGATCAATGTAGATCTGATATTTGAGAGCCATAACTAGGAAGCAAACACGCATTTGTAGATAGTTGATAATTCGTTCGTCGAAGACAATGCCGACCTAATCGATCGTTCTGTGATGCAATGATAAATGTATGTTTTGTCTCTGCCAAGTCACCCTAATTGTACTATTGATTTAAATATCTGCGATTAAGAAATAATATCATTGAATGTCCTTGTTAGTGTTTGAAAACTGGGATACGGAGAGTGTACGTTAACTAAAGGTAAGTGTTATTTTAGAGTGCTTTACTCTATGCTTCGCGATAACGGCTATACTTACATATGAACAATACATAAAAATATTATTTTTTTCATTGATTGTAAGCACTTCCAGCATTCGGACTTGAAACATTTAGTTTAGTTTTAAATCGTAAGTGTGTTTTGTGTAAGGTAATTTCTAACGCGCACATCTAGGTCTAGTTTTGAGTATATTGATACTTTTGTCAGGGCTTTACTGTGTGTGTGTTTATTTGTTTGCTTGCGAACATCTATTATTGCATAAACTCTATCTATAATGCCATCTGGCGGGATGCAGAAACTTGGCAAAAGGAGGGCTTGAACGAGGAAATCGTGTATTAACAAGGCGATTCACGTGCCGTTCAAGCCCTGTTATGTGTTTTTCAAATCCATAAACTGGTCCACGCGCAGTTTCTTCCCTGAGTTTTTTTTTAAATTTATTTTGGTATTTGTGATTTGTTTATGCAATTATAGCGATTTTTTTAAATAAATCCACTGTTTAAACACATTTAAAATCGGAAACTGCCTATCCGAAAGTAAAGCCTCGTCATGTCTGATGATGACCGAGTGAGGCATATGTAAAACACAACCTTGACGTCATATGAAATATTCGAATTATTTTCTCGATGTCGAATGAACAAAACATATTGTTTACAATGTTATTTTAATTTATTTTGGTATGTGTGATTTAGTTATGCAATAATAGCGAAAATACACATTTTCTCGGACATGATCATCTGCGGGCGCTCTCATAATTCGTTCTTGCCCTCGGATTTTCGAGCGCCCGCAGATGATCATGCCCTCGAAAACGTGTATTATCCCTATTATGTAGCTACAAACTGTTGGCTGTGGCGAGAAATTTCTACGATTCATCAAATCACGTGAGGCTTAAGTGTAAACTATTTAACATTTATGTATGGCATACAATAGTTTCACACACATATCGTATTCGCACACAGAAAGTAGTTCCGTTTGACGCTAGAAGAGATATGATTTTCTATTTGGTTCATTTTGTTGTTGAATAAAAGCTTGAGAATTTTTAACTAGTCTTACGCCCAAAGCTAAGAGAACACTCAAAGAAAACAGAAAAAAAACTTAAGTATTATGACACCAAGGAATTTATAAGTGCAAAATAGTGCAATACGATACTTTATAATCACGTAGTCACAATGTGAAATAAATATACAATCGCAACGTTTCATATAAGCGTAAAGAAGAAATGCCTTTTTGCCTAATAAGATAAATAATTTCGCAAACGCAAGCATCATGATGGTGTAGATTTATATTAGAACAGAAAACGTATAAAAATATATCAAATACAGAAATGAGCATTAATAGTGTTTCGTGCATAATCAACTTTAAAATATAAAAAAAAATCGTGGAAGTAAGACTATGCAGAGATAGTCAATTAACACATTATTGTGATTATCCAGTTTATTAATAGATACAAGTCTTTTTTATTCATGAATTTGGCATTTCAAAGTCTTTAAACTGTTCTTTTAAAGATGATTGATAAAGACTGAAAGAAATACACAATTTACGTAGCACAGATAGTCATAATTTGAGGCTAAAAATAGATGAGGTCATATTTAACTTCCCACGATTTAATATTTATGAGCAACTTATTTGAATATTGGACATAGTTTTCTATTCATTTAAAACAGCTACTGGATTAGCTATTTCAATGTGCTTAGTTTGTTTTCAGGTATTGCGTTTCTCGATTTGTGACATGAAGTGAGTTTCAATCAGCGATCCACAAAGACGCTTAGATATTAGTTTTGCCCCTCGAGGATTTCACGACCACGTATTCTACCTTGCACACGAAAAGGATCCCCGGACATCTTTTTACATGTATACAAATACAAAATTTACCGAGCGTTTAAAAAAAAGAAACGATTGTGAAATACACTATTGTGATAAATACATAATTATTACTATAAAAGATAATATACATATCAGAGCGAATTAGTCGTCTATATGCACCTTTTACTTATGTGTAAACGAACCTCGATTGACTCACCTTTCTAATAGAATAAGAATCAACAGGACCGGACAATTTAAGTAAATTAAATGAAAGTAACACATGATACTGTTTTACTATTAAACAACATGCAAAAGTATAAAACTAGCTCCTTCATTTAGGTAATTTAAAACTGCTACAACAAATGGAAACTAACTGATCCTATAATACGAAATATATAATGACTTGAATATTTGCATTTGCAGGCAATTGTGTGCAGGCGAAAATCGTGTGTTGATATATGGCTGCTCGTTTGACTAGATTGAAAGGGGCAGATGAACGGAAAGACGATACAAATAAGTTGGAGTATGAATTAAAAGATCCAAAAATGGACAAAGGTGAATTTTATATATAAATGTTATGTCATGTTATTTTAATAAGTGGAACGCAATCGAAATGTTCGTTTTACTATTGCTGGCCTCCGTCAAGACCTGTGTTTAAAACTACTATTTTGCTGTACGTTTTGTTATTTCAGAAAACGAACGTCGAAAACTGCAACCATTCGTAAAGAACAAAGTACAATCCTGGAAAACTAATGTTCTTCCTTCCCATTATGTTCGAACGTCGAAAAGCGGTAAGATTCGGATGGCAGCAATTATAATAGTATCTTTCAATAAAATGAACAAAAATAGTGATTATAACAGCATTACAATGAAACCTTGTAGAAACGGAGTTTACATATATTCACATGTTGCTTTGTTACAGAATCGGAACTGAATAGACCATTTACTAACAAAATACAACCTATTGCAAAAATTGGAGAAGGTTCAACACATCACTGTATTAATGTTGGTGATGCGTTGTATGGGGCTTTCAATGACAACAACCCTGACGACGATGATGAATATGAACATAAATCTGACGGTGACAATGAAGCTGAAGATTATCCCGAACCTTCGTCTCCCAGCGCGTCACAGATACATATAAATAATCCGAGACATCTTATTATCAGTGGTACGATTATCTTTGGAATAATAATATTGACTTTAAATAGTGAAGCCCATATTTTTAGTTAAGCTTACTCCTTAGGAATCATGTATGCGAGTTGTTTGCTCTAACGTAGTTGTAAACAGCAGATATACAGGTAATGACCATTTAAAAATGTTCCAATTTTTTATATTTTTATGTTTAGTTTAAAGTGGTGTGTATTGTTGTCGGATATTAACTCAGCGGATGCACACCCCATGGATGAAACTGTTCCGGTGCAGAAACCGACCATAAGTGTGAGCGACCAGTTTCCGAAGACTGTACAGGCGCGTAGAAAGTCCTTACTTCCGGCAATGATCAATGCTAAGAAGAGAGGTAAATCGGATAACCTATCGTATGACAAACTTTACATAGACAATAAAATGTACAAGACACATACAGTGTCATCATCTGGTTTTGACAGTTGTTAGGACAATGATCAGGGACACCTTTCATTCATCCTTTGGAATGTACAGGGCTTAAATTCAAAATAACAAGATCCTGACTTCCTAAATTGTGTGAGTGATTTTGATTTTCTGTGTTTTAATGAAACTTGGAATGCGTCACGTAAAAACATCGATATTGATGGTTATGAATGTCTTAATTGTCCCCGTCCGAAATCAAATACATGTAAAAGGGCTAGGGGATTTAGCGGAGGAGTAGTTGTTTACTACAAAGTTGTTACAGTAACTACATACATCTTATAACTATTGATCATAAAGGGTTAATATGGTTTAAAATTGATAAATGTTGTTTATAGTCTGAAAATGATGCTTATTTATGTATTTGTTAAATTCCTCTGGAAGATTCGGATGTATATAGGAATATTAACTCTATATTGTACGATTTTGATTTTTTCGAATATTTAAATACTAAAAATAGGAAAATACTCATATCAGGGTGATATCATTTTACTAGGCGACCTTAATAGCCGCACGCGTACTCTGTCGGACTATATTAATGACCTAAATCTTGATCGATATGTAGGCTTACCCGAGTCCGCAATGTCTGGGGTCAATTTACCAGTGCGTAAAAATCATGACAATCGGTTTAACAATTACGGTTCAAAATTGTTGTCTCTATGCAAGGAAAATAATCTTTGTATTTAAAATGATCTTAAAGAAGATGGTAAATGTACTTATAATGCTATGTATAGAAATAGACCAGTGTCTAGTTTAGTCGACCATGTTAGATCAAGCTTAGAATGTTATGAGAGTATCTTAAATAAGTGTGTATTAGATTTAACTGAATTTTTGGATCACTGTCCGTTTACTTTTTCTCTAGATGGTTGTATAAATGTTCAACCAAGTGACAATTTAGAATTTGATAAAATTGTATGGAACTCGTCTAAAAATGAGTTGTTTGTTAATTTAGTGCAAGAAAAGTTTAATACCTTTAATAAAATAGTAACAAATTTGTCAGAAGGTGTATATAATATTGATGAATGTATGAAGTGTTTTTCGGATACTGTTTACGATATTTCTTTCTCATGCCACGGGAAAACGTATAGTAATCGCCCGAAGAAAAAGAAGCGAAAATCAGTATGGTTTAATGATGAATGTAGATATGCTAAGAAAATGTTGTGTGATGCGAAGAGACGTCTTGCCGCTATTAAATCGGAAGAAAACAAATTAAATGTGTTAAATTGCAGAAAAGAATTTATTAACGTAAAGAGATTGGCTTAATATAATTTGTATAATTAAGAAAAAGTTAAAATGTCTAATATGAGCCAAGCGTCTCCTCGAAAATTTTGGAAATATATTAAGAAATTTAGAAATAGTTATAGTTCTGATGCTAATGTTAGTCTAGATGACTTTAACAATTATTTTCTAAATATACCCAATGATAGTCAAAGTCAGTTTACAAATGATGATTTAGACTTAGATAGGGATAATACTATAAATGTTGAATATCTTGATAGAGAAATTTATGTTGAAGAAGTTAAGAAAACAATATCTTCTTTGAATATATACAAGAGTTGTGACTATGATAATAATGTGTCTGACTTCTTTATCGATGCTAATCATATTATATCTCCTTATGTATGTATAATATTCAATTACATATATGATAACTGTATATATCCTGAGGCATGGTTTAAAGGAGTTATTATTCCAATATATAAGAAAGGTGATAAAAAATGTACCTGCTAACTATAGAGGTATTACTTTAGTTAATATTATGGGTAAAATATTTTCGTTAATATTAAGAAATCGCATTAATAGCTGGTGTGAACAACTAAATGTTTTTAACAATAGTCAATATGGTTTTAGACATAAACGCTCTACACCTGATGCCATTTTCTTATTGCACTCGATCATACAGAAAGTTTTAGCTAAAAAGTCAAAATTATGGTGTATTTTTATTGACTACCAGAGGGCCTTCAATTCTGTTAATAGAGATGCATTATGGACTAATTTTCTTCAATCTGGAATAAGCTGTAAAATGACAAATATGATAACATGTATATATTTAGACGTCCAAGCATGTGTAAAAATGTCAAGTACTATGAAAATGTCTGACTTTTTCAATGTAACAATAGGCTTGAAACAATGCGAGCCGTTGTCGCCTTTACTTGTTATTCTGTTCGTGAATGATATTGTTGAAAATTTGAACTTTGATGCATTTAATAGAGACTGTACGATTTTGTCAAATATTTATGAATTAATATAAAATGGGTAAAAACTTATTATACATATACTTCAATATAAATTAAAATAAAAGTTAAGAAGAACATGTGTCGAAAATGCGAAATAAGCCAGATATTTAAATCTGAAATCGAAAATGGCTGGAAGTCGAATTCGCCAGCATACATGTATATATCATGCATGTACAATGTGATTCTAAATTTAGTTTAAGTGCAGATTCGTTCAAACGACACAAAGACACAATTTTGTTTCCTAACAAATACGAGTAAAAGTGTCGGCATCGGCTTTAACCAGCGCTAACTTGTCTTTGCAGCATTTTATGAAATTCGTCTTCAATGTATAATTTTTCTTGCATATTTTGTGTTATTGTAACATATTTTTTATCAATATATTACAATTTAACACATATAAATATTTGACAAAATCGTACAGTCTCACTTTAACTGAAAAGGATTTTGAACTATTGTCTATGTATATGATCCCATTTGCTAACGATAGTGTATTGTTTACCACAGATCCAAATAGTCTACAGTCACAAATAGATGCTGTACATAATTATTCTGTTAAATGGGGTTTAAAAATTAATGTTAGTAAAACCAAAATATGTGTTTTTGAAAAAAAAGAAGCAAAACGTATATCCTGACTTTTATGAGATAATGAAAAAAATCGAAATTGTTGATTATTTTGTATATCTTGGAATTAAATTTACATGCACTGGTTATATGCTAAATGCAGTTAGAGCACTAAATGAACAAGCCATTAGAATGTTTTTGATAAGGTTAGTCTTGATATTAGTACTAAGTTATATCTGTTTGACTCTATGATTGTGCCTATATTAACATATGGTTGTGAAGTATGGGGTGTTTATAATTATAAAGAGGTAAACAAAGTGCATATACGATTTTGTAAGTATCTACTTGGCGTTAAGAAGCAAACTCCTACATATGCTGTGTATGGGGGAACTTGGTCGAGTGCCTCTATCAGTTATTTGTAAAGAAAAAGCTGTTACATTTTGGTTAAAAATGATGAAAAATAACGAATGACCTATATATCACATAAATAATGATCTATGCAATAATGTCAATATGCCTTGTTGGGCAAGTAAAATAAATTCCATTGTTGATCATCTAGGCTCTGCAAATATCAGATTATTTTTCGATCATAACGTTTACTATTATAGTTTGTTTAAATTAAGAAATAGAGATCAATTTGTACAAGAATGGCATGATAGTATTAATGGAATGTCAAAACTTGATAGTTATTGCAAATATAAAACCGAATTTTGTTTTGAAGATGTCATAACTAATGACAAGTTACGAAAATTATTGACAAGTATACGATTATGTTCCCATAGTTTAGAGATAGAATTAGGAAGATAGTATAACATAAAAAGAGATAATAGATTGTGAAAATTATGTAATCAAAATGGTGTATAATCAGAATATCATTTCATTTTATGTTGCTCAAAGTATAGATGTATAAGATCAAAATATATTGGAAATTGTTCATTCCCTCCTGTTCAAAAATTTATTTTATTAATGTCAACACAAAGTAAAAAATGTATGTATAATCTTGTAAAATATATTAAAGAATCTCTCTGTTTAAGACAAAATGCTCTTGAAAACCTAACTGTTCTCTGATCGTAATGTAATATTCTGTTGTGTTCTTTGTTTATATGTCTATGAAATTAGTTCAATAGAAATTGTATTCGTATATATGATTGTCTTTGACATTATTTTTTTTATTGTATTTGTAAATGGCCAAAGGCAAATATTATGCCGATTGCTAATAAACTGAAACTGTTGTGTATTTTCTAGGCATTTTGCCACACGCCTTTGATACACGATTGTCAGATGGTAGCAAAATTGTCTCTTCTGAAAATGATTTGAAGTTTTATTTATCATAAAATTGACAAAAATCATAAATCAGTGTATATTACCACGTTCTGTATCGAATTACACGCATTGCATGTTTAAGCTCCTGTTCATTTTCAAATGTATCCCCACATAGTGTTTGCATGACGAAAAGTTCCTTTTCCGCTGTGTCGTTTTACGTCATGCACTATTTTCCATAATGAAAAAGTACTGCATTCGGAATGTGATCGCCTGTTAAGTAACTTCGATATATACATGTACCTGTATATTGGACTTTACTAGTTAAGTCTGAATTGTCAATCCCTTAGCGGGGAAACTGGAAGGGACTGTAGATTTATGCATCGATCGTCCGTTCGTCTGTCCATCTATTTTCCGTCCGAATCCAGATCCTCATATAACTTTAAAAAGTATTTAAGCTGGATTGATGAAACTTGGTTTGTGGATTGAAGACCATATTGATAATGTGCATTTTATTTCCATCTGGTCGTCATACAAAAACTGCGGTTGCTTACGCTAACAGAAACGCTAAACAAGTATTCAAGCTATATTAATGTAAATCGGTATGTGGATATATGGCCATATTGTGATTCTTCACGTTATTTCAGGGTTTGTTTTCGTGAGAAAAACATTTTTGTTCCTATGGTTACAGAAACAAATGAGAAGTAAAGTCTGGATCCTACCGTAACTTCAAATGGGGATATGCGCATAATTATATATGTACGCCTGTTGTTCCAAAAAATCTGGATCCTGCGATAACTCGAAGACTGCTTTAGTGAAGTTGAAGAAACTTGCGTTGATATATTTCCTTGTGGAAATATGCACGTTATTACAGCTGTGTGAGTCCATCAGTTGGTTCATCTGAAAGATATGGATCCTGAAATAACACAAAAAGTACTTAAGCTTGTTTAATGAAACTCAGTATGTCGATAGAGGGTAATATGGGAAATATGCACATTATTTCAAATTTTCATCACACAAAAGTTGTGGTTACACAAATAAGTAGAAACTAAAATCTTGATATTGTGACAACTTAAAAATTACTTCAGTGATAAAACTCATTATGACGACCGAGGGCCATATGGAGAATAAGCGATGTTTTTTATGGGTTTACATCAGACAATAATTGTGGGTGCTTTGGTTACAGAAATTATTGAAACCAACTTCAGGATCTTTCTAACTACTCAAGCTAGCTAGATGGAACTAGGTGAAGGGAGATCCTATTCTTACTCCAACGCAATTAACCCGGTAGGGGATTGCTGTTTTGTATGTGACACAGCTCTTTCATATTGTAAATGTATTATTATTGTACAATATTGCAATCTTTTAATTTATATAAGTATGTCGAGCGTATCTTCTAAATAATTTAATTAATTTTACATAAACTAACGTAATAATAACTCGATTGTTTGCGCATGTCGAAACAACAGTATAGACATTTTAGTTGTAGTTTTAGTTTAACCACAAACAATGCAAAGTAGTTAAATATATATTCATGTCCGTGGTGTACAGTTTGACAAAGATTTTTTAAACTTAAACGGTGATTACATTTCGAACAATCTTATAATATAACCTTACAATATAATGCCACATGTTAATTATTCGATTACATTAGGATTTGCAATAGCATATATAATAAAAAAATAAGTTGTTAACTCTGTTTAAATGACACTTTTACTTAGTTTTTTAACGCTCTTATCTCCAGTAAACATATCGTGTAATGAAACTATTGTTATCCGCACGCTTTTAAAAGCTTGGGGATATTGTATCGATCTCCACTTTCTTCTTTTTTTTGATCGGACACTATCTCCTCCTGCACTATTAGCACTAGAACCTTGAAACTTACACACATGGTAGCTATGAGCATATGTGCGACGGTGACGGTGACGGTGACTGAATTTTGATCTGACCCCTGGGTCAAAAGTTATGGGTAAATAAATGGGTAAAATGAGTAAAAAAAAAACATTTTACTAACAACATGCGACGCACATGATAATAACGTTTTACCCAGAGGTCAGATCAAAATTCCAAATAGTGCACCGTCGCATATATGCTCATAGCTACCATGTGTGTAACTTTCAAGTTTCTAGTGCTAATAGTGTAGGAGGAGATAGAAGATAATGGGGGTTAAGTTGGCCCAAAATTTTGTTTAAACATAACTTCTTCATTTATTCACCAATTGACGTGAATACTTTAATACTGAACATCTCATATGTCAACACGGTCTCTGTCGACCAAATTGCCTTTTAATATAACATCTATGCGGCGTGTGGATACGCGTCGGCATCTGCCGCGCCATTTCTAGTTTTTAGTTGTGATAAAGCTTGACAAAAAGCAGATGATGTGCTTGTAAATTATTTGTATAATTTATCTTGTGTACTTTTTTAAAACTGATGTTGTATTAGATTTCGATTTTGCTTTAATAAGTCGGTGTTCGCTTTCTTCGAACATATGGCTCCATCCACAGTTTGAAATGTATAATTCGTTCTCAACACCACTTTAATAGCACGATGTTTTATCTCTATATTTGCGTTTATATTTGCCGTCGGTGTTATAGCCGAGTCATACATTAAATACTTCCATCAGTATTTATTTTATAAACAAACATGTATTCTACCACTCTATTTTGTAAGTAGTAATGTAGTTCCTTTGTTAGTAAAAACAATGTATGCCTTATTGTTTTGTCATTTTTTAAAGCTCATAGACTAGACTACGTACATATTATGTATACAAAAATATGTTGTTCCTTTAAAAAAAAAATGTTCAGAAGAGAACAAGTGAAGTGCTGCTGTGATATTTGATATGCTGTGTATACATGGTCATAGGGCCGCTGGTATTATATATATATATAAAAAAAAAACAATTAAATTTACTTTCTTTACGTGTGTATGTTTGTCGAATATAAGATTGTAAACATAATGTTTCGTTTTTGTTTATCGCCTGTAATTTTATGACAGTGTTTTATTTTATATTGTATTGATAGCTCACTTAATAATGTATTGATAGCTCAATAATAATCATGGAGTAAGATTACTAGATTTATGTAAATTCACATGTCTATGTATTGTTAATGGTAGCGTTGGTAAAAGCTGTAAACAAACTTCTTATTCACATTAAGGTACTTCTATCATTGAATATTTATTTGCAAACGAATGCAGCTTTTCAAATATATAAGATTTTACCGTGCACGATTTTAAAGCCCCATTAACACACAAAATCAACGAATATTTTGTAAAATATTTCATAAAATAAAGTAAAACCCATAACAAATCTGTGTACCTTATAGCAATAGCCAAAATTTCAACGCTCGATGTGGTCTCGTAACACAGATTGAATAAGATACAAAATGCTCATTTTTATTTTGTGTGGTACAATATATGCATCACATGTTCATTGGACCAAGTTAGTGCTCGTGTGTCGTATGAAAAGATATAGTTGCGGTCAATTAAACTGGAATATATTTTTCCACAAAAAATGTGTATCTTGTTAAATCTATGTTACCAGACCACATCTAGCGATAAAATTTTGGCAGTGGTCAAGTTAGATATGCTAGTTAATGTGTTGGTATCGGCGTTATGCTAAGAATAGTTTGTTCGTTATAAATATCATAAATCCTGTAGTTTTGTTGTTCAACTAGGTTACTCTACTTTGATATTCGATAAAAAAAAATCGCTTTCTCGTATTTGATGTTACCATCAATACATTTTAAATCATTAAGCAAAAAACTTCTAATTGCACTGCAATTATCTGCTATTTCAACGCAGTTAATTCCATCAAGCAGCATTTATGGATCTGTGCTCGGCCAGTGGTTTACCTAAGACAATCTGCACGCAGAGTTGTCGTTCAACGCTCTCACATACAATCTCCATGCAAAGTTATCGTTTCACGCTCTCACATACAAACTCCATGCAGAGTTGTCGTTCACGCTCTCACATAAAATCTCCACGGAGAGTTGTCGTTCCACGCTCTCACATACAATCTCCACGCAGAGTTGTCGTTCCATGCTCTCACATACAATCTCCAAGCAGAGTTATCGTTCCGCGCTCTCACTTACATTTGATCAAGCTATGCTGGTTCCAATCAAATCTCTGCGCGGATGTTGTACCTACGGTTGGAAGTCACAATAATCTATCAATAAACGCGTGTAATAAATAACACAGACTTGCATTGAAGATATTAAATAACTCGACACAATTTTCATTGTTTAAATACTGTTTACAATGTATTAAGATTGTGTGAATTATATGGAAAGAAAGCATAGAAACCCTACCAAACGCCTGATAAATATTTTCGCCGGGAACAAACCCTACCGGAAAAGATAAGTATGTCATTTTAATTAAGAGGAAAATCGTATGACTATCTAACCGCATCTGTGTGCCGTTCATATCCACATGCATATTTTACGAATATTTCCTTTTATTTCTTGTTTGACGGTCTACACAAATAACATAAGCAGATATAAATGAAATCACGTGAGCTGTAGCATATTACATCACATTAACTGAATAAACAATAAACATTTATACACCAAACTTAATTACATAATTGCGATACAGTGGATAAAAGAAAAACAAATCATACACGTAAAAAAAATGAACCGCGTCGTGCGAAAATGGGTCTTATGGCATCCGCCAAATCTAGTCTGAAGCTACCCAGAGTAACTCCAGACCAGATTGCGCGGATGCATTCATCTTACACCTGACAGCCAACGGGTGTTTGTTTCTTCCTTATTCTTTTCAAGTAGCAACATGAACATTAATGAACCTTGATGCCTCTCACTAGTTAACTGGTCGCCGTAATGTAAATAAAAGAGTGCAAGGCGGTAAAAATTTGAAACAAAAACAATCATACTGTTACTATCGTGTACATGCTTCCCGAAAGTTAACATTTAAAACGAGGATACTTAAAATTTAATGTAGTATAAATACCGTATAGTAAGAACAACTTACATAGCGACAAACGCGTTTGTCTTCCTACATATTCAAGTAAATTAGTTTTGCGCTATTAGCCTTACTTGAGGCAGCATGAAAGTAATCGTGACTCACAGAGTGCACAACACGTTTTTCCGTATTGATACTTAAAAATTGCTTTCGTTGTTTTATATTAACTCTGTTCACATTATTTACACTAATTAGCAAATAGCTAAACTACGGAAAGAGTGCATTATTATTTGTATATTTATGTCGTTCTTATAGGGCTAAGATAAATCGATAGGATAGCTTTTGACGCAACTTACAGAGTCGTTTTTTGTGGCATATTAAATGTATAGTTATATGCCTTGAAAATTATGTTATGTCTTGGTGTCATTGTGTCTTTTTTTATGTCAATGTTTTATTTTAAGCTTGTAGAAGTGTTCGTCCCGATTTATATGTGAAACGAGCATGTACTGGTCAGCACTGCGATGTCGAAAGCTGACACGTTGAATTCGTGTCCGCTAAAAATTCAATTAAGGTTACGTAGGAGTGTTTAACCCATTTATGCTGAGTGGACTCTCCCATCCTTCTAAATTGGATCAATTTATTTCCAAAATTATGGATGTCTAGCATATTTATTTCTATATTTAGAATATGTTTAACAGAAAGTCCTTTAAGCAAACAGCATAGACCATGATGAGACGCCGCATCATGCGGCGTCTCATCTGGGTCTACGCTGTTTGCCAAGGCCTTTTTTTCTAGACGCTAGGCATAAATGGGTTAAGAAGCTCATCTTACGGTCTTCTTAGTAGTAGTATTAAGCAGTATTATAAATAAGGATTTCAGTTCGGTACAGCATGTGTCACTATTATCCCCTTATTAGGAACATTCCATGCCGCCAAGGGTTCTCGAGTACCATGATAGTGGGGTCATATATAATACGAATGATTGGACACCGAGATCTTTTACACGCAGGTTGGGGTTTATGTTAAATATATAAAATGACATGTGAAGATACTATAGGATATCTGATATTTTCTCATTCATAAACAAGTGTGAAGTTGGAATATACATGTACATGAATGTAATGGATATTTCCTATATTTCTTATATAGGGTACATACCATAATATATAATGTATACACGTTCATCAATTGGAAATGTGATATGTACTATGTATTGATTTATAAACTTTTGAACAAGCAATTAATTAATTATATACATAAATGTGCACTTTACTAAATAACAAAATTACATGCTGTAGGAAAAACAACTAAAAACACAAATAAAACTGTGTTTCTTTTCTGTTTTATGATTAAAAAAAANCTTTCCCTCCACCTCTCTCCCTCTCCCTCTCTCTTCCTCTCTCTCCCTCCTTAGACATAACGCTAAACTGGTGAAATAAATTAAAGCCAACTGAAGTCGTCCCATTTTGTAGCGTAGACATTAATGACAATTTAAAAAAAAAATACACGAAGACCCCGACGCTAGTTGATCGTAGTACAGTCGCATTGCACACGCCGAAATAGCAGTAGTTACGTAAAAGAACCGTCAAGAACGTATTATGGACGTAAGGACTCTCTATTTTGTTATAGCCTTCTGTTGTGTGTGAAATCAGAGGAACCGTTTCCATTATATATAATAACTATCATCGAAATTCACAGGCGCTTTAAAAGGCAATTTAATATTTTCCTATATGCATTATGTAGATATTCTGTGGTCGCCGTTATTTTGTAACTGGGATATCCGTGATTCGTGGGCTTTTCCAAATTGAAACCTTGAATGATACTCGTTGATTTATAATTATGTTGATGTGAATACCGAAAAATGACGGAACGACAAAAATACGCGATGGGACGGAATTTAGACTGAAAATTGTGCTAATCGATTAACATGGTAAAACTGTGTTCGGCAACATGTAAATCAAGCGAACCATTCTACTGACGACATCGGCAATCGATGAGGAAGAATCACATGAACTACATCTATAATTTGGGTATTGTCTGAGTTTCCACTGTACCTGCAGTTGTGTGTAGTTTACTGAAATCATTTTAAGTAACTGTTGCGACCTTTGCTTTTTAAAACCGTATTTGCTGAATAGGAAATTTAATGTAAAGAATAGCAGTTGTCAATTCCATCGGCATCGATCGCCGATCGGTCATAAATTATTCTAATCGTATGATAATAAATATGAACTTGAAGTCTATTGCAGTGCGCTTTTCCGCATTTTCTGATGCCATTTATATGTGGTTATTTGAGTATCTGTATTCTTGTATTGTCATTTTCAAGGTATCCACACACTTATCTGTTGAAAAAGCAATAACCATTCATTTAAAAAAATTCAAAATGTGTATAAATCATGTATATCATTTGCTAACAGTATCTCCTGAGCCATTTCCCAAAAATTAGTTTGTATCATTGTTATGCAGAATACAGACATTTAACAAATGACAGTTAAAAAAACTATTTTTACATTGAATTTTTCCAAAAACCTAACCCAACCTTTTTGTATCAGTTGTCTCACCACATTACTTGACTTGCAGTGTTTAATTGTACAGCTAGTAAGTGTTTGAAGCTATACTTCTTGTGACACTTAGAACAACGGTCCCTTTGGCAATTTCCTCTTGACTCAGTCTTGGCATTATTTTTTTGAGGCACTAGCCCGATCGGGCTACCAGCTTGGAAATTTCACTAGCCCGAATCAATTTTAACTAGCCCGAATTAAAGTTATAATTCTGTAACATTTGTAACTATGTCAGTCTTGGACCTTACCCACTCCATCTGGTAATAAAACTAGTTATAGAGTCTAGAGAGATCAACTTACTTCACTGTTCAATAAGCATCTACTCAATGATTGCCCAATGGAGATTACCGATTCAGTTCTGAATAAGCCTCTATAGCGGGGTTGTCAATTGTCCCAAATGTGAAATCCGGAAAATTAGACTGAGGGTCTGGGGCCGCACGTCCCCAACCACGATAAAGGGCAGAGCTCCCCCAGCCCTAACTTATTGTACTTTTTTTAGTCTTTCTAGTTGCAATTACTGGTTAATATTTATTCTTTAATCTGATCTTGTCAACTATTTGTTACACATCAACCGAAACTGGTGACTCGAGGATACAATGCAAAATAGTATAAACCAGACCATTCGTATCACCGCATGTGTATTCGTCATTGTATAGAAAATGTTATAAAGAACGTCGAAAATAAAAAAAATAAAATCGACGAATAATACTGTATCCGAAAAACGAATGTC